>JAOYND010000028.1:3680845-3699412 GCA_025802135.1 Lagerstroemia fauriei | reverse complement strand
TGGTTCGATCCACATGGTGATATCCTCTGGAGCTCGATCAACTTTCCCGTAAAATGAAACTTGTACAAAAAGATTTACCCATTGAAACACAACCTAGCTTGAAAAATTCGATTGGCTTAGCAGAAGGTGGCTTCCTTCTGGACATAGATGTTGGCTAGTTTACATGAATAGATATACATGACTATGGGATGATACATGATAGAAAGAGAGAAAAAAGCAAGCTTTGTATTAGTAATGCTTGCAGCGATTAACTGACTTCCTAGGCTATGTTGAGTACATATACATGCATCAGCAAATTCCTGCAATTTTGCCGGAAAGTACAGGCTGTTGCCATCCCGATCCTCTCATTAGACATCAGATGCTTCCCAATCATACGAAATTTCTTCAGCCTCGTGTTCTAAGGGTTGGTACCGGCCATTATTCAATCTGCTCATCACAGCAAGCCCTGAAATGACAGAGGAAAATAGCATAAGAACACAAAGTAAGGCTCCAAGAAACAGGCTTAAAATTCCACAAGCAGTGATGCATTGACTCTGTTTAGTCTATTATGTCTTCGTCTTTCAGGCAGGTCATATCCCGTGAACGCTATAGTTGCAGAGCTAAACACGCATGAGTATCCACAGATACAATTATTGGGTAAGTTCTAAAGGCAGATTGACCGGGAATTAGTGATTGCTTAAGCTTAAAGGCAGCTCCCAAAGAAAGTCAGTCTCGTAATCACACCCTTCTCTAGCAAATCTTATCCAACATTGAGCAATAATCTACGAAAATGTATGTGGTGAGTGTTCCCATGGACTCGGATTTGCTTGATCGTGAACTTGAATCATCCCAAAAGAGTTCAAAATAAAACTAAGAAGCCCAAACATAACATAGAGCGATGAAGGACGACTAACCTTCGATTATCTTGTAGAGAGCCGACCACCATCTGTCTCTGGGCACCTGGTACTGATACAGTGTGTTATCTATATCTTCATCGTGTTTTCCCTCCAGAACTCCCTGCAGTGTTATCACTGCATCCTTTGTCTGCTTCAGAATATTGTTCTCATCGTTCTCGAAATTCAGCCTCTCGAACTCACTGTTCGAAGAAGCGAGGCTGATGGCTAGGGCAAGATTGGCAGCGGCTGCCCACCTCGAAGAAGCCAGCCACCTCTTCTTCCCATCCAAATGGTTCCTCTCTTTGTCCTCTTTCATCTGGAGGACTAAGCTGCGCAGATACTGGGCATTTGCCGGTCCCGTGCTCTGGACCATCTTAGAGAAGGCACTTGCCTCATTTTGTAGCAGCTTCTCAGGGGTGTCATGTTCTAAGACCTAAAGTGAACAGCAAAACTGTCAATGCAGTGCTTAGATAAGCATGGACTTGAAGTGTTAAACACATTTTAATATTTTAAATCAAATGCTTAACATGATGTCAGAGCACAGTATCTTGTTTTGGTCTCAGTAACCCCTGTTCTCATTTTCACTCCACATATTTCAACTATACTTCACTCCAAGCTTTGTTGGGCTTGACACGAACGGATTGTTAAATCATGTTGGTGCATCTTCATACTGACTGAGCTTTTGGCCACTCTCATATAAACTATCTATATGTCAATGTTTTATTCATTAGAGCCATTAATCATGTTGGTAATGCCAGCATTTGCTCTTTCTAATAATGAGTGTGAAAACCGGGGAAATTGGGCTCATATTTACCTAAAAGCCTAAGTTTGGGCCTGGTGAAGTAGGAGCAGACACGGTAGCCGGTTCTGATAACATGTGAATCTACTAGATCTATATGAGATTGGACTCATATCCACTTAAAAATCTAATCTTATAAAGAGAGTTGGTGGGTATGCATACTTTGCCAGCATCAAGAACTAGAATGCGGTCACTGTCGATGATCGTGTTTAGTCTGTGGGCTATAGTGAGCATCGTGCAGGTGCTGAACTCTTCGCGGATTGTCCTCTGAATAAGAGCATCAGTTCTAACATCAACGGCTGCAGTCGCTTCATCAAGCACCAGAATCTTTGACCTCCTAAGCAATGCTCTGGCAAGGCTCAACAGTTGCCTCTGCCCCACGCTGAAATTCTCTCCTCCCTCTGAAACCTTCAGAAAAAGGAGAGTACATTTCGTCAACAGAAGCTAGATTTTCTCTGAAACAAGTTCTTCATCGAAAGATTGACCGGAAAATTAAAACGGGTAAAAAAATGGAGGGATTACTTCAGCATCAAGACCAAAAGAATTCCTCCTGATGACATCCTTTAGATGTGCCCTCTCCAGTGCCTCCCAGAGGTCAGCATCATTATGCTCATTAAACGGATCAAGATTGAATCTTACAGTTCCTACACCAGAAAAAAAGGAGGGGGAAAAAACAACTTTCAGATTGCTGAGTGGCTCAACCGACTTGCCTGTTCAAACAAGAAAAGCTAGCCTGCTCAAGTAGTTCAACCATTGGAGTATTTTCCATATTCCTGTGATAGCTGAAATCTCAACAAAAGGAACACTGACAGGCTAGCCAACGGAAATGGGAACACTTAATGAACAGGACCATATATAACTGTAAAGGAACCTTCTTCTTTGAAACCTTAAGTTTTATAAAATGATGATTCTACAGATTATGCCAAGCACGGATTATCATAGCAAAACATGTATGATGGAGTCAACACATGCAGACAAGAGCTTAAACAGCAGCAGAATAGAAAACCACAGAAAAAGTAAAAAAGAACAGGAATAACACTATATTACGATACCAGTTGACTGAAGCAAAAGTGGTATGAGGAGGAGCAAGGAAGTAGACATTTTAAAAGATGACATGCAGATAATAGACAGCACTTGAAAGTGTGCATACCTGAGAAAAGAACGGGTGACTGTGGAATAATGCTGAGAGATTTCCGCAAATCCGTCAGCCCAAATTTCGACACATCACAACCATCAATCAAAATCCTCCCCTTCTCTACTTCTACAATCCGAAATAAAGCATTCAACATGCTAGATTTTCCTGCACCTGTCCTCCCCACTATTCCCAATTTCTCATGCGGAGATATATTGAAAGATATCCCATGCAACACTGGAGGAAGCTCCGGTCTGTATCGTAACACAACATCCTCAAACTTAATCAATCCAGATGAAGGCCAACCAGGTGGTGGGCGACTCCCCTCGATTACTGCAGGTGCCTCAGAGGGCAAATCTATGTAGGTCCCAACTCTCTCAACTGCATTTAAACTATTTTCAGCCTGACTGGCCTGTCTTAGTACTCTACTCAAGAGATTTGTTAAATTCAAAGTGTAGCTTAGAAGTAAGCCCATTGTGGAAGCAAAAACCGCCCGGTTATCAGCATTCTGGGTTTGCATGACCGCGAAGGTTGCCGTGAGCCAAATCATTATGCCCCCTAATGTCTCCAGCCTTATTGTGAGCCATCGGTTTGAGCTTATATTCACAAGAGTGAATCGAATGTTGTAGTCCATGGCCTTCCCATTGATGTCAGCCATCCTGTCATGGGCTTTATATGCAAGAATGGTAGATAAGCCATTGAGAGCTTCTCCGAACTGTGCGTACACTGGTGATCGGGTGATGGAGTCCATGCGTTTCACTTCACGGGATGTGCTCTGCACATTGAATGTAATAATTATAAAGAATTTCAGAAAGAAAATAGTATCTGAAAATCAACATCTTCGTCTTTAACGAACTGTTGTTGATAGTCACTTTTCTGGATAAACATGTTGATGTTTATTGAACAAATGTGAAAGAATCCTGGAATATCTACCTATTGGCAATTCAGGTAGTAAATCAACTTGAGTTTCTCTGCATTTGACTGTTTTTTTTTTACAAATATTTACATGAAATATCTGGTTCTGTTTGACTAATTCCCACATGCCCTATGAATACTGCAAATCCATGTTCTGCATTCAATCTTTTAATTGATATAATTCTTTAAAATGATCAGTATCTAGACAGTTGCATGAGAGATGGATATCATCATTTACAAATCAACATTGTACATAATACCTTAATAAATTTCCCACAATCGTAACCTTAGTGCACCAGCTGGGAATCAGATTGGAAAGATTATTCTCAGGAAAAGCACATAAACTGTGAGCCTTCGAATTTACTTATTGGCTTTAACCAATGTCCTTTCCTTTAAACTCTATTATCCTGGCAAATTGTTTCTAAAAGAGGTTTGTTAGATGCATGAACCCAAATCCTCTCCATTTCAATATCTGGTTTTGTTCTGAAGGTACCCCCGCCAACAAAAACTATGCAAGTAGGCACCAGCTTACTTTTCAAAATCGAACAATTTTCATTTTCAATGAAGGGATCCTTGGAAATTTCATAAAGAATATTAAGACGCTGCAAAGAAAGAATGTAGGTTAGCTGTTTCAGTTACCTGGTAATACAAGTAGGCTGCATAAAATAGGATCAGCAACGGCATTATTGCCCAGAGAGAAATCGTGCTCACGATTCCTATAAGCATAAAAGTGGAAAGAAGCTGCCACGCTAGTCCTAGGAACATGTTCATGTAATTAGCGACACCTCGATCTATATCTCCGAGGTCCTTCGCAAACCTGTTGATTACTCGTCCAGTGGGATTGGTGTGGAAGAAGAGCATCGGCGCCCTTAATATTGTGTGGAGCATAGAGTCATGAAGTCTTTTGGCTGCTCCGAGACTTGAAATTATTAGCCAATATGAATTAGTGAGAGTCACAGTTACCTGAATTCAGGAAATGTAGAGTACGCATTTATATCACAGATACTAAAGAAAGGAAATCAAGAACAAGTTATTGATTTTAACATCTATTCTAAAGTGGAAAACTCCCAGAAATAAGAAAAGTTCAGTTCCAGGGGAATGCCTGATAACTGCAGTATGGAAAACAAAAATATATATGTAGACCCATATAGAACCAAGTTATTTATGTTTGAATTGCATTTTCCACTTCTTGGGAACATTGCACAATCATACTAGGATATGTACACCTTCCATCCGAAACATTCTTTTTCTGTTTTATAGTCCTCTATGTCCTTTGTTACATTTACATCCTAAGCCTTATGTTTCCGGTGCCGGCTAAGTAAAGAGATTTCAGGAAATGTTTAGGACCAAATAATAGGTGGGAAAAAGCTTAGGATGAAAATTGAGAAATGGCTGGAGGTTAAGGAAGAACATCCTACATAGTCCAGTTGAGAAATACATAAAACGCATTTTCACCACACAAGCTCAAGCTTGAACATTAGTCAACAAACTCATTTAGAAAATGTTTCGAAGTCTCCTTTGCTGCCATTTGCACCTATTTAAATCACTTCAGTATAATTGGTCTTCATCAATATTGTATCCTACTTGCCAAGGGGAGGTAAAATTAATAAGTAATAAACCACATTTGACTGAAAAGCTTAAGCTTGTCATATGAAGACTGGTTTAGTAGTTATTAGTTAGCACTTCCAAGAACGTATGATAACAGTTCTAATCTCAATTATAACTTAATGAGAACATATTTGGTGGATAACAAAAATGCCCATAACGGTGAGAATGTTAGATAATTTGCTCGGTGAAAATTCTGCTAAGTAGAAAAGAAACAATCACTATCTATGAAATTACCAAAATGCATACGCACCTGACCAAAGGATAGAAGTGCGTAAACAACTATGTATTTTGTCGGTCTGTAGTTCTCTGATTTGCTCTGATCTGTCCAGAAACTCAACCATGTGCTACTTGAAACTCTAAGAACTTCAGTTAAAAGATAGCACATGAACAGTACTGCAACTACCCATAATCCTCCAAGTGCATTTTTATACCTGAAAATAGAGTAAAGCAAATAAATAAACACATGACAGAGAAAGATAGGTAAATTTTCACTTGTCTCCAGGGGCAGACTGTGTTCTTTGTAATATGTCATTTGTTTACATGTCATATAGAAAGTAAAAGACATACAGAAGCACAGAGTACTGTCTTCCAGGGACAAGAAACTTTGAACTGTGAGGGACTTGAAGTGTTTAGGAGTTTCTTTTTTCTCCTTCAGAACACATTTTAATATTTTTATATCCTTTCTTTCCCATCATTTTGCAATACCGGCAAGCGCAAATGATGGGAATATTATCTAGGATTAAGCTAATGAGTGCCCTTAGTCACTTCTTTAAAAAAATGAACCGGCCAACTCTCTTGTTATTCTGAGAAATTTGATAAGATAACATGATTTGAAACAGCAAAATTCCAGAACCGCATATTGACAGAGGAAATTCTCAATACCAGTTAAGCTCTTCAACTGTATGATTACCTATTGGCTAGAAAAATAAACAAAGAAACAGTATGATTACCTCATCAAGACATTCCAACTGACAACTCCTGTTTCCCGCTCCTCTTTCTTGATAAGCAACGATTTCCCTCCTTTCCCCTTCTTCCCATATCCTGCATTTGCCTGCTGCTCTGCAACCCCATTCTCAGCTGATGGTTTTGGAGATTTCTCATCACCAAGTTGATCGTCTTTTTCATCTTCCATTTGCTCCTCCATTTTCCCTGCATTCTCCATAAGTTTCTTGAACAATACTCCATTTCTTGAGAGCTCCTCAAAAGTTCCATCCTCCTTCACTGTTCCTTCACTAACTAGAATAATTCGATCGACTTGAGGCAGAAAATGAAGCTGGTTAGTTACAAGGACCCGAGTTTTTCCTCGTAGCTCTTCCTTGATACAATTGTTGAACACCTGAAGGTCATCAAATATTAGCTCTATTTGGAAAAAGGAACAGCTTATTGATCAAAGTCATGGGCAAAATGATGGCAAAGAGACCTAAATAAGCACTAGTTAGAAGAAAATAGGCTTCATTTACATTTTCAGAATATCCATTGGGCTCATGAGTGGTGGCTCATGTTTAACGAAAACCTTAAAGTGGTAGGTATTGGTCCTATTTTCTGGTATGAGTACTTCTCTCAATGCCTGTCCTCACATGATAACATGGCTTAGACATGAAACATGTCCTTGAACAACAACTAATCATGAGCCACACATTTTCCTTCAATGCTCGGCAAGGGGAAAACTGACCACGAAATGAGTTTTACTCTTCCACACTTGTGGTTCTGGACCACAAGTTCTTCACTCAGGCCATGCAACATGTGAGTCCATATGGTTATCCTCTCTTATATCACCATATAAAATATCCATTGGATTCATAAGAACATGAACAATTTCTAACCCAAAGTATAAGCTATAGCAGGTGGTGAAACCCAAATCTCCTACATCTTTGAGCTTTTTTTACTAATTTTCCAAGGAGGACTACAACTCTCAACGCCATAGTTAGTATTAATAACTATTCTCCCACAGAAAGCAAAATGTGAGGGAATTACAAGGACAACTGAGGGGATTATCTTCAACTAGAGAAGATCAAGTTATGGATACCATGTTAAGAGAATATAGAGTAAAACCTGGGTATCCAACTATAGTGTTGGCTATCTTATAAGTTTAAACTTTTGGATTGGATTTTGCACATTCCACACCATACGTCCAGAGGAATTACAACAAGGGAAAACTATGCTCCTTTATGATAGGAAAAGTAGTACTACATGCTTCCTCAAGTGGAGAGATATTGGGTTCTTAACTTTCCAAGAGAATAGAAATATAAGGCAAAAGAATGGACAATAATGCATTTCAACAAACTTTGACTAAAACTTAAAAGGGAAAATTTTCCCCTTTTCTAGTTTGATTCTTGAAGAGCTAAGAAAGGAAAGGCTTCGGCATACGATAACAGATACATGGGAAATCTTAATAATACCAAATATGGAATTTATTTTGTCCATGGTTCTACGTTCTACTTAAGCGTATGAAGTAACTTTTTTCTTAAGCACATGAGTCATCTTTGAAATCTATTGGTTAATTTATAATGAACTAATACTAGGAGGAAATCTCTAGATTATTTTGTTGTTCTATGTACCTGCCGAGCAACATGGGCATCAAGAGCACTTAATGGGTCATCAAAGATATAAACATCTGAATCAGAATAAACAGCACGGGCCATGGAGACTCTCTGCTTTTGCCCACCACTGATATTCACCCCTCTCTCACCAATCTCTGTGAGATCACGGCCCTGAAGAATAAAACATGTTAGAAAGAATAACAAAGAGAATCTGTAAATAAATTGGCCATAATATTTTGATGTCAGGCTTGGCTCACTTAACAGGAAGTAAGTCGAGATCATGATGTAAAGCAGTGACTTCAACTGCCTTCCAGTATTTTTCTGCTACAAAGTCCGAACCAAACAATATATTTCCACGCACCTGTTAAGAGACATGCATCAGAGCATCCATGAGCTTCCTTAGGCTTTTAGGCTTAAGTAAAAACCACTTGAAATGAAAAGCAGAGCAATGGTTTAATTGTTATTCCATGAATCAAATCTCAGCTTTATCTTCTATTCCACTGACCATGTTCCTTTTTTTTTTTGGCCAAATGCTAGTCCACAGACCAACTATTTGCATAGAGGGGTTAAAGCCCGGGGAGGAATAGAAGAGTGAAATTCTGAAGTTAAATACGTGAAACCAGAGAATCCTGCCAAAAATGTGAAGAGTACAATTAAATTATTAACAGCTTTACCCATTACTTAGGACATGTTGAGTTTCTGGATACCGGGTACGATGAAAAAACTGTTACAGGTTTTCTTGAATCTAAAGGAATAATGGATTCATCCAGCCTCACCATGACATAAGATAAATTGGCAGAAACAGCAGTGGGACATGGGAGATTTGCACGCTAGGAATACCCAGATAATTTAAATATTCTTTTCTAGGACTGGACCCAACAATTGATTGAACTGGCCAAGCTATGCTTTAAGCAGTACAACAGAAAAGTCACTGAAGCATATGAATTTATATGGAATGGTCAAAACAGAAATAACCAGTTCATCAAGAGAATCGCATAAATTGACCGATTCTTAGAGAGGGCAGGCCAGTTCAGTAGGTCCATTTGCAGATTCCTTCAAAGAACTGGACTGGTTAGAGGACCAGCTCAGCTCAGTGGCCAGTCAGCTCCAAACATATAATACAAATAGAAGAATAACATGTAACCTACCGTAGCATTGAAGATCCACGAAACTTGAGGGACATAAGCAACAGTTCCTCTTACTGCAACGCATGTGGCGTCGCAAACACTGGGAATCTCACCAAGCATTGCTGATACGAGAGATGTTTTTCCTTCTCCAGTACCACCAACTACAGCAACTAAGCTCCCAACCGGTATCTTCAGATTGATATTAGAGAGGGTTTGCTTCTCTGCCTGAAGGAACAGAAATTTTAAACCTCCAATTGACATTAGAACTATCACATGCCAAAAAGAAAAAGGAAGTAAAAGAAATGAAAAGTGTGGCAGCTCAAGAAGATGATGAGCGATAGAAGAAAGGAGGGAGCAACGGAAGTCAATAAAATTTTGCCTGACCTTTGAATCCCATGAGAAGTTCCCATTTTCAATTGAGATAGCAGGCAATCCCATTTCAATAGGTGGGTTTGTAACAAGAATTCTCTCTTCAGTTAAGAATAGCTCCTCCATCCGCTGTACTGATACATTTGCAGTTACAACCTGCGACACAATAAATCCACAAAGTTCCTTTGGTAAATGATTCCTTAAAGATCACAAAGTTCAGCAAAGACAGAGTCTTTTCATTAATTCATCATACGCCATTTAGTAGCAAAAAGAATAACTGTTCCACGCATATATTTCATAAATTCTCCAAAACTCTACGATTTCTACAGCTTTTATATGCTTTCATGAATCTGGAAAGTCTTCACTTTGAAAGATTTTAAAAAGAGCATGCCCAAATTGCGCTATAAATTTAGAGAGACCAGTAGCAGAGACATCAAATCTTTGTAATGATTAACTGCAAATTAGAGAGTAAAGAGGAAAATATGGACAATCATTGAGAAGCTGCATTCATATTTATTTAATAATCTATTAAAGATTAATGGTCAAAACAAGCAGCGAAGAGCTGACACTGAGGAAAATAAAACATAAAAGGTCAGAGAAAAAGGAGAGACCTGAGACATTAAATTTGGAAGCATGTTCAAGGGAAATCTTATAACTGCAAAAAGAGAGAGCGACGTGAATGCTCTTGCTGGTGTCAAGTCCCCGCCAAGCAAAGTGAATGTGCCGAATGAGACAACAGTCACAACAACTGGAATGCTGTTCAGTATAAAGCTGTTGAACTGCAACCAAGAGCAATTCATTTAGAAAGAATTGGGAACTTCAAATTAGAAATAACCAAATGCAGATGAGAAAGAAATTCCAAATTGACAGGGAATGTTCACTGTATAAGTAAGATATACTACTTCTAAGATGGCTGCACGAGCTTATTATTTTACCTGAAATACTGCTATTGTGACTTCCCTATTCAGCAAAAAAAAAGTGATTTTTATATTTCTCACGCATGTCCTATTTAAGTTAATTCTTGTTATCCAGTTCCCATTTACTTCTTCCGATCAAATACTTCATCAGATGTATTGACATTGTAAAAACCAAAAAAAAATGCAGAGTGACTTTTACTCAAGTGGTAGTGACCGCAAGTAGCTAAAGTAGAAACCATAGTTTATAAATCAAATGTCTTTTGGGTCCCTAAACACAATATAGGACCTAAATACCATATTAATACATTTTTGGCACATAACTGCACAATAAGATTGTTTTCTATTGTGGATTATTTTATAAAACGCATATCTGAATACATCTTATTCCATGTTAATTCACATTAGGGATTACGGTTACCAAATACCACAACCTATATCTACCATGTCAGTCAGCTTGTCTATTCTATGAACAGAAGATACAATGCAATGATAGTTAAAATGGCTCATAAATGCAGGGAATGCAGCCACGTTAAGTATATGAATCGGAAATGTAAATTCAAGGATACTACATACAGCAGATAGTAATTGTGCCCGACGGAACCATGAAAGTTCATCATTCCGGATATCTTGTACTCTAGATTGGAAGCTTTTTTCCCATACATAACACCTGTGAAAAAATACCAGCAGTAAGGATCTGACCAAAGCTGCATGAAGATATTTAGTAGAAGCATGCTTCTAAATTTCAACATACTTCACTGTATCCATTGCAGCCAAAATTTCATTCATAAGGCTGACTCTCTTGTCTGTCCATTGTAGCCCTTCCTTTGTCAGTTTCCGCATCTTGCTAATGATGAATGTCTAATTCCCAACACAATTTAAATGCAAGTGAGATTTCAATAAGGAGGAAGCTAATAAAGAAGTAACTGTCCATGTTATTAGTTATCTAGACTAGGCCAGACTAGACTGACCAGATCCCCTGGGAACTGGCCATGTGGCCCATGCTGTCCCTCAACAAACATAAATGATATAACTGAGATAATGAATCCAATCCAGTCTTCCAATCACAACGAAGCATCCATATTCTTTGAGAGAGAACTTAATATGGAAATTTCATGTTATATGTGTTGAAAATAATTGTTCGTTTGCATTGGAAGGGGTCAGATCCATGGACCCACATTTTCACTAGCGCTAAAACCATGAATGAATGTCAAATTATTTGTCTGAAAGAACTCCTTTTGCCCTTCCATAGCATAGGAATGCTAGAAAAACAAGAATAATTTTTAAAGCATGTAAATTCTTGGCAAAGACCGCAACTTGATGAAGGATATCTGCAAATATGTTCCCTAAACTGATCCAGAAACATATGAGGAAAATATAAGACACGACATATCGTTCTAACACGAAATTGAATAGGAATTTTCAGAACAGTTGGACTTTCCTATTACCTGTACAGGAATCATGAGAACAAGCATTAGCGACCCAAGTAGCGAAGCGACGCCTAGTTGCTGGTACAAAAGAACCATTGCAATGATGATACGGAAGGGAGCTGACCACAAATTGTGAAGTTGCTGGCATATTTGCTGGAAAATACCAAGGAACATGAGATGGAGATCAGGAAAAGACCATCAGGTAATAACGCTATTATGCTGCTGAAGGCATTGAATAAGCCACTTCAGTATAACATAATGAATTCACTCACAAATTTTATGACTTTGGTGAGTTGACTAGTGATAGTACCTGATTTACTGAGCTTTCCTAATTTATGCGTGTTAAATCAATGTTCTTCTAGCTTGTAGCCTTGAAAAATTATGACTTAACCTATTTTTCAACTATTACGCTATTTATAGAGAACCGGGCTCATTCAAGGCCTGCATAAAATATTAGTCCCGAATGCCAAATTATCCGAATATAGCTAATGTTTTGAGAAGTCGTTAGAATCCAAAGGCAATCATTGACTACTGCTGACAGCTCAGTAACTGATTGCACGCTTGCTATTTTAACAATTCTCATCAATTAATAGACTTCCACTGATGGTTCTTGAACTCCATGAGAAGTTTAGACGCTTACCTGAAGCGCATTAGCATCTGTGGTGATCATGTTTGTAATCTTCCCAGACTGAAACTTCTTTCGACCCTCGTGAGTAAGCCTTAGAGATTTGCGAAAAATTGCTGCTACCTACAGTGTTACAGTTCATTCTCAACAAACAGTCTTGGAGAAAAATAACTGTCTTAGTAAGCTATAGCAATGATAGCACACAAAAACTATGCAAAGTTTGGAATTGCATATGATTATACCAGGGTTGACCGTAGCCGAAACCCAACACGCATCGCATTCTGAAAATATTGGGCTTCACAAAGCACGCCAAATGACTGCACCAAATAAATAATATTCCATCCCAAGTCAGCTACAACTATAATATCATAGGCCTCATTTCGATTTGTCAGAATTGCCATACTGGAATTGATGTATTTAAGGTTCCATACTATTCTGATTCTTTTCTCTACAGCACATTATAATATTAATCCATTGTTGTGATGCTGCGATCCCGGTATTGGTTGTTTAAAAGAGTCAATGTACATTATAGGGCCCAATGGACCCAGAGCAACTTCAGCTAACTTTAGGAGATAGATAGGGTGTAACAATACCAAGTAGAATAGTTTAAGCAATGAAAAAAAGAATAAAACGTAGAAGTAAAAGAATTTTGTTTCAGGAAATAATTTAAATTCCAGTATGAAGTAAAGATCATACCACACCAATAAAAATTGAAAAGGCATAGAAATAACCAATCCATGCTGGATCACCTCGCTGCATTGACTGAAAGACAGAACAAAAGGATTAGGCAGTCTTAAAGGATGAAAATATGCTGACCCCCATAATCTTTGTCTTGAAGAGGTCATCAATATGAAGATGACATAGAAATGTAAGGGTATCCTCCTTTGCAGCACAACCTTCATCGTACAGGTCATTGCCATTTATTCACAAGAACAGACTTTTACGTAAAAACAGCACATAAAGTAATCAAATTCCACTACCAACTCTGTGGATTTATATTTTTTTTCAGTAATTGGATTCTATTAGTGAATCTATGCGCAAAATGATGGATTTATATTTTCATATTGACTGTTTCAGCAATTTCTATGTAAAGAAACTACGTGCAATACATAACAAAAAACAATGGACATAAGCTGCTTTGTCTTTTCTATTTGCAATTGGAGACTCCCAAAAAGAACTCTAGTTACTTGTATAACATTTATAATTCCAGAACGACCCTTTTGGTACAAGAGAGTGCAACGGAATCTTACATTCCCTTTCTACTCAGTGTGCAAAATGGGGCAGTAACCCCCTTAAATTAGGATAACTTCATTTAGTACACGCTACAATTGGAAGTACTACATAGTCATTAAAAGCACATTCAAATGCCATAATATGTTCAAAAAATATATTCAGAGAGAGAGTGTGTGATGTTAAAGGACTCACATTCTATTTTGAAATCCCTGCCCTAATTGAAATCTGTGGAAATTTGCTATTTTAGAAAACGACTGCTAGCAATATAAAACAGGCAAATTAAATTTCTTAACGGTGGAGTTATAAGATTCTAGACCTAATAAAGGAGTATTCCGGAATGCCATGAAAGAACCAAATCCATTGCAAACAGTGGCAGCAGCACCATCATGAAAAAATGCACTATTTGAGTGTTCAAGAGAATATAAACATAGAAAGATAGAATTTATTCCAATCCTTAAAATAGCTCACCTTTAAGAGGTGGTTCAGCAACACAGGCCCTGCAAACTGAGAAAGATCACTTCCAATCTACAGGAAAATAAGGAAATAAGCAGTTAATAAGCTTCAAGACCCATGAACCTGGAAACCAGAAATGTAAAAATCATGATAATAGAGATCCTTCATCCTGAATTCTGCATGATATAGCTCAGTAGAATCATTCTACACAGAAACAAGTTTCTTTTATCAAAGAAGCAGTAATCACTGTTAAGAGAATAGCTGATTTATGATGAATGATAATAGTATTACATATATAATTATAAAAATTCACAACATTGAATGAGTATGTTGCGTAAGTTGGAAGAAATAAAGCCAAAGAGATCAACTTTTGGTCAGCCATGATACATTAACCTAAGAAAGGAGGGAGGGTGTTTCCACTTTTTCTTAGCTCAGTCTTGCACGAGAGGATTAAGCACATGAAAGATGTCCACCTTGATTAAGAGAAGCGAGGGTACAGGACATTGGTGGCAATGATTGTTGGGTCAAATGAACAATTGACAGGTTTCTAAAAAGCTAACCATATTTATGTTCCAGCTGAGGAAACAATAAGAGTAGGGCTTGCTTGTAACATACATAATAAGTCGGCAATTGTGACTAAGAATAACGTATTCAGGTCTGTTACAGAAGCTGCTCCACAGGTTTTCTCCTAAATCCATTCACACTTTCAAAAGCAACACCAATTATAGCAATTAATTAACTTGAAAAATATTTCCTTAACAAAATAAATAAAGCCGGCAATCCAAGTAATGCTCCCAGAGATGACTAGATTAAAACGTAACTTAGAGACTCCAATAACGAGGACAACAACTCATAAAATAGTTACATGAGCTTATTTGTTAGAGTAAGAAATTGGAAAAAGTTTTAGATGAATATCACATTTGCAGCTAAGATGAATAATTTGAAGGAACGACTGATACCTTAAAGCAGCCCCCCAACCAAAATCTGCAAGTATTGAAAGATAAATGAGAAAAAACTAGGATATACACGAGAAAAGAATTAGATATCTATGTGAAAGCTAACTTTTATATCAAAACTTAGATCGATAATAACAAGAAGAAACGAAAGACAATGAAGCCAGTACCTTCCACCAAGACTGTTATTTAAAGCCCTTAAAAGCCAAGGCCTGGGCTTCTTAGATTCTTCAACCCAGGCATCATGAAACCTGCAAAAGCCAAGATCCAACATAAGGTTTTACAGAGAGTGCATTAATTTTGAACCTGATGCAGAATAAAAGGAGATGAAAAGGCAAACTTTTTTATCAATGTGCCTGTCTGATCCCAAGTGTCTAACTCCCAAACATCCTTTTCGGTAATTGGTCTTTTATAGCCTTTCTGCATGAGAGGAGTCATCCAACTGAAATAGATCCCTGAAAATAGATAATGCAGTCAGTCACATGAATGATGGAAAGTTGCAGTAACTGAAAGCTCATTTGACTTATTAGAATCGTTCTTCTTGTGAATGAAGATTAGTCAGTGTTGATCCCATCTTATCTATTGAAAATCTTTACAACAAGGAATCGACTTAGCTCACAAGCTACTTACTGGAGAATATGTTGACGTGACTTTCAGGACAAATTTGCTTCTCTCCTGGCAGAGCTTCATATTCAGCTTCATCAAGCAGCTCAGATTGGAGATTCATGTAGCCAGGATAAGGATCGAGATTGGGAATATAAAAGAAGAGCATAATCCCAAAAGTAGCCTGAATTAGAGCAAAACAAATATAATAGAGTTAAATTTGCTCAACCGATGACTAATACAACAATATCAACAAAAAAAATGATAATTTTACTGGTGCATATGGATCCTGGAAAAGAAAAAAGAAGCAAACCTGACAAATAATACTGCTGATGTACAAATAGAGTGTAGACCTGCAGAAATAAATGCAAAATAAAAAAAAATTATGTTGTGTTTCATGCAGGAAATAAATTGCATGGCATGGTACAATAACTTCAAACAACATATGCATCCTACTCATATATGATTGCAAATCTTAGTGTAACTGCAAGAAGATCTTCCACTGAAACTCTCATATAAGTCAACTTATATGCAGATGGTAAACTATACAGTTTCTTTTTTTCATATTGTTGCATAATTCATACTTCCATGGTACACAGAAGGCCAAAGCATAACAAATTCTCAGGTTTCAACCTGAAAAGAAAGAAAAAGCAGAAGTGGAGCTGAAAGAAGCAAGATCAAGCAGCCTGGATCAGTATGCCACATTTACGAGGATACAGGATAACTGAGAATAAAAAATGATCATTAAAGCAGCTTGAGAATACCAACCTAGGATAGAAACTTCTCATGTCGAGAATGAGATTGAGCAGTACTGCTTCTCCCACTAGAACATATATTACTCCAAATCGCACATACCACCGAAACTCTCGAATGTAAATGCGTGTCTCGAGACCAATCATAATTATCATTGAGCACCAAGCAACCACCTCTATGAGTGAAGCAACCACCTGCAACATAAGAAGAGGTTTGCGACTTATACGCAATAACATTAAGAGCTTTCTACACTCCATTCAATGAGAGTATATAGTAATTAATCAGCCACTGAAATAAAGGGTATACTTAAAATTTGTGAAATTCATAACTTGAAGCCCTTCCATGAACAGATATTGAAGTAAAACAGTTCTTTTTACAAAAATAACCAATCTGAAAATAAATTTGTTTAGCTCATCCACTCCGGGCATATGTCCACTGTCTACCAACAACCTGAACATCTCAAGCATATATGAGTTTCCACATGCAAGCATATATAAGTCTTCATAGTTAACTATGAGATAATCCAGACCTTCGAGATATTGGTAATATTGGAAAGGAGTCTTCCAGGTGAAAGTCTATTCTTTTGAAATTGACAAAAAGTCACACCAGAATCGTGAATGGATAAAAAGGATTTCAATTGTTTGAGCTTCTCCTTTATATAAAGCTATTGCAGACCTGTCTCCCAGCATCCAAAATAAGATCAAAGATTTTCTCGAGTAAAATGATTGGCTGTCATTTTTTTTTAACTTAAAACAATTGACTGTCTATGTTTAAGCTTGTAGGGAAATGGAAATCAACATATATTAGGCATGGTGTGCAACTTTCCACCGCATGCAACATAGTGCCCACAGCAAGCAGACAGAAATCTAATTACCATTAAACAGACACAGGCTTAACAGAACCAAGACCATGATCATCAATGAGATTAAATGATAAATTGCTGAGAAAGTTATGCCCCCAAAAAAGAAAAGAAAAACCGCACCAACAAAACCACATACAGCTATCCAGTATATTATAAAATCTCACCTCAAAAGGCATGAAGCCAGTCTGTTCATCTAATTTCACGATTGACATGCCCATCATGAGTCTCAGTAGAGGATCTGCTGCACAATAACCAGCCAAAAGTCCCAATATATAGTTATAGAATGTTGATCTCAAACGGAACCTCCGAGCCTTAGAACTCTTCTTGATCAACCATATTCGGTAACAGCAGATGCTCAGAAGGGCCAAATAAGAGATGGAAATGACCACAGAATCAAGGGCACATGGCAAGTATGCGCCAAAAGCGCTATCTGTTGTTCTAGCCCAAATCCCATTCGGCACGGGTCGACAGTACCAATCAAAGAGCTTGAAGGCCATTATACTCTGTCACAAGACCACAATATACACACTGGAAAGGCTGCTCAGAGAGGCGTTAGCAAAGTCTGTCTAATTCTTGTCAACGTGGCCCTTCTCGTTTCTCCTGCAAGAAAAGAGAAACATACTTCCACATCAATGAAGCTCAAAATTTGCATTCACGTGTCACTGGCATCCTCATTTGCACAATTTCGCTCATCAATGGATGATTCATAAACAACATAGTATGATTGTTAACTCTCCCATATATTCAGTTATCCAAGCAGATAAAGCAGTCAGTCCCGGTTATGGGATAGAATGAACAAGACATAGTGCCGAAACAAGTCACTCCCGAAGTGCCCAGTTCACATGTCGAGAAGACATCAAGTGATCAGTTCACATAATAGAGGCCCGTCACTCTTTACGTATACAAACAACCATTTACCAAGAATTCAATCCGACGAGGACTCAAGGGAGGACATGCTTCCAAGCAACAGTTCATCACATCAAAGCACGTGTGAGAGCTACAGACATCTGATTCAGGCATTTCATTAGTAACCTTGCAACGTAGAGAGCAATCACAGCATCTATTCAGCACAAAAACAGCGAATGACGGGGAAATGGAATCCCCAGTACCAGAAAGGGAGAAGGATAGCAGACTTGAGGAAAGGGTATCTGTATCCCCGAATTCTTGCTTACAGGGTCACTCCATATATATAGTGACTCGACTCCAAGTCCACATGTTGAGTTCAATTATGAGCCCGATGCTGACGGAGAAGGAAGAAAATGTTACGGCGGAAGACCATGCTCCACATGCATCATTACTTACATATACATATACTTGCATATTTGTTCTCTGTCGTCTCCTTTCCTATCGAAGTCCGTGACAGAATTTGTGGACGC
>JAOYND010000028.1:3537650-3549366 GCA_025802135.1 Lagerstroemia fauriei | reverse complement strand
TAGAAATGTACTCTTTGAATCAATGCTGACATCTTAAAGTCTATGCATTGAATGCACTGATTGTTTGATATGTTAGCCATTGAACATGAAAATCTGGTGTTTCTTAGCGACTGTCAATAATACTGGACTCCTTTTAACAATCATAATTTGAAATTGTCCACCGAAAAATGATGGATCAATGAACATGTGGATTCGTTCTCAATTTCCTTTTCAGTCTGGTTGCCATAATAAGATATTAAGCATGGATGTATAGTATAGATAAGAGCGAAAGAGTTCCATACAGCCTGACAAATGGAGATCAAGACATCAAAAAGGTTCTTTCTTTCCGTATTACAAACTCCAAACAAAATCTTTCCCATGGAAGAATAGCACCTGATGCTCGTATGGATACTACCCAAAGATATCTTAGTTTATTACAAGAGAACAAGACCCCTAAATAACTTCAGAGCAAAAATCCCTGGAAAATGCTCTATGCAGATATGCAAATAAGCATTGACAAATTACTCGAAAGACAAAAGCCAAATCCTCGGTGATGATGATGCACTACTGGCGGAGATCGGAACAGTCAGGGCTTGAATGCCGAGAAAGCCACGACAGAGTTGTGGCCTCCAAATCCAAATGAATTTGAAATCGCTGCACCAAATATATCATGTCAGCGCAAGTAAAACACTATGGAAAATTTTGTACTAGAGACCTTGTTTTTGGCAAGGAGAAAACAAGGAAGATTCTTTTAGGCTTTAGATGTGTCACATTCCTTGACTGCTGCTAAGTACTAGGTTGGCATTCATGGTCGACTCAAATAAAAAATATCCCTTTCATACTCGGGATTGAGAAAACTTACCAACGTTCACTTCGTGCTGCTGCTTCTTGTTGGCAACAGTGTCAAACTCCACTGAGGGCTCAGGATTCTACACGTCATTTAACAGACATGGCCAGTTATACAAAACAATCTGCTCAAGTGAGCTCATGTATAGAAATAACAACTGAACAATGCACTATTCTAAACTGCTTACGAATTGATTTATGGTGGGATGAAGCCATCCTGTGGTTATTCCCTTTATCGTTGCAATAGCTTCCAGTCCCCCAGCAGCTCCAAGACAGTGACCAATCATTGACTGAAAAGTATGAAATATAAGGTCAAGATCTCAATAAGCACAGAGGCTCATCTAGAAATGTAGAGGGTTACCTTAGTTGCATTGATCTTAATATCCTTGGTGTTCTTGAAAACCTTCTTGATGGCATTTATCTCGGCAAGGTCCCCGGCAAGAGTTGAAGTTGCATGAGCATTTATGTAATTGACCTGAAGAATATGACATGCAAAAGAATAGCAACTTAAATTTACATCTCGACCACCGTATTTTAGCTTCAAAACCGAAGGAAATGAACATAGAAGTTGCACCCATCTTTATGCAAGCTAAAAAGTGTTCAAAACAAGTTGCAAAGTTTTGTGTTAAGTTCTTGACAGTCAACCTGTCTTTCTCAGACTCAAAGACCTATATTTATTGTGTAAACATTTCCTCCTCGTGAAGTTGTCAATCAAAAGCTAATTCGCAAATTGATGGGATACTAGTAAGAAGACAAAAGATTCGTAGAGGATCATCATTTTTTATCAAAGAAACTACTCCCGCAAGTAATTTTAAATTCTCTAAGGGGCAAGAAATGGTACCAAAGCAACAGCAAGAGAATGAATAATAGAAATCGAGAGTATTACAGGATCATAAGATGATTCACTGAACATAAAATTACCTCTTCAGGTGAGACACCAGCATCTTCAAGGCTACTCTCAATACAAGAGGAGACCCCAAGTCCATCAGCCCTTGGATCGGTCATGTGATAAGCATCACAGTTGACTGCACCTCCCAAATACTCGGCAATAATAGGAGCTCCCCGTCTCATTGCATGCTCCAAGCTCTCCATCACCTGAAAAATTCAGAAAAGATCCAAGTATTGTCACAATTTCAAATTTGTTTTGTGTGTGTGTGTGTGAGAGAGAGAGAGAGAGAATCTTCCAGGTAGTTATAACAATGAACACCTAGGTATGAAAAAAAAGGTAAAATAGAACATTGTTAAGGTATGGAAGAAAGAGTTACTCCCAGTTTTATAGTTAAGTCATTGGTTTATGACCTGATTGCATGTAAGACTAAAAAGGAGCAGAACTAGGGATTGCCACGTATTCACTTTGTAAACTCACAGGAGAACATGGATTAAAAGGGCCTTCACGAGCCTAGAGTTGACAGAAAAGATTGTATTAGAAAACACAAATTACCAATACTCCAGCGCCTTCACCCATAACAAAACCATCACGATCTTTATCCCATGGCCTTGAAGCGGTTTGTGGGTCATCATTCCTTTGAGACAGGGCCCTGCATGCAACAAAGCCTCCCAAGCCAATTGGAATGATTGCAGCCTCAGTTCCTCCAGCTATCATAAGATCAGCCTCACCGCGACGAATATGGTTGGCAGCAGCGTAAAAGCAGTAGTTGGAAGTGGCACATGCAGTAGAGATCGAATAGTTTGGTCCCATCAGGCCAAGCTCAATAGCGAGCAGGGCAGACCCCATGTTTGTTATGGCATATGGGATGAAGAAAGGGGTGATCTTACGATGACCTTTCTCGATCAGAGCCTGAACCCCATCAGAGAAGACGGATAGGCCACCCATACCTGTTCCAACAAGAACCCCACCTCTCTCCTTGTCAATCTGCAGAGAAGGAAAATTAGCATAGAGGACAGTTTAAGAAGAATTGCCATTTTTAGTGGGTCTAGAAAGTTAAGAGGAATGATCAAAGAAGAAATGAACCAAATTTGAGAAAACCTGAAGTCAAATTACATGCAGTTGAGATCACCACAGATTACTAAGCAAAGAGTGAAGATTCTGAACGTATACAATTGCACAAATCTTGGGGTGGTTTTACTAACATCGACAAGAAATAGCAACCAAACGGACATTTGATCCATGTTCTTAAGCACACGCATGCAAATCCGTCAAATCAAGGGGGGATGGAACGCAAATAGAAATTTGTCGCATAATGTAGATAATGTAGTAAACCAAAATCACAAAAAATTTCCCCGAGCAAACATCACAGTTTACAATGTAAAATACCAAAATGCAAGCCAAATCCCAAGCCCATATGACATGAAACACAAATCCCCAAATGGCATGACACCTTCACACGCGATAATTCCAGAATCACCAAGAGAAATCCAATATACGGAGCAGCTAACATTTGATGTCGGGATAACCCAACTTGACCCAATTAAAAGGGTGAAAAGAAGGAACTCAATTGAGGTTACTGTGAGGAAACCAAACTCAACACGAAACACGCATCTCTTGAAATTGACGTGGATTGGCCTTTTTAAAGTTAACTCAGCTGGTTTCTATGTAGAAGAAAAAGTTTTGAATGTTCAACAGTAATCCAAACTGCCAAGCACATATGACACTGGATGAAAATGACACGATCCCAACGTTGTAAAGATCCATTACTTTCACTCTCTAGAAGGAAGAATAGATTAAGCATGCATCAGATGCCAATTATCAGGGAATTTCCAAATGCTTCAGTTTTTGTTTCAGTTCAAATCAATAATTTGCACCGTGGCATTGACAAGATTCAAACACCCTCTATGGAAATAAGATTCTCAGAAATGCAATCAAGTGCCTTAATTTAGCCTTACAGCAGGTAGAAGTTCGGATTCATACGCTAAAAATTAATCAATTTGCAACAAAATTGTACCTTGGAGAGGTGGTCGCCACCGAGATCAGCATCCTCGAGGGCCTTCTTCCCAGCAACAATGCAGTACCTGAGGCAATCGTCGAGCCTCCTGTCGTTCTTCCCATCGATGTACCCCATCGAAGTGAACCCCCGGATCTGCCCAGCGAACCTCGTTGGGAACTTGGAGGCGTCGAACCGGTCTATTGGGCCGATCCCGCTCTCCCCAGCTAGGAGCTTCTCGTAGTAGGCGTCCGCGTCGGAGCCGAACACAGATACAAGGCCCATGCCGGTGATGACAACGCGCTTCTTTGGGTCAGTCTCGCGCTTGGGCGCGGAGACGCTGGGGGAGACGGCGGCCCTGATGAGGGGGAGGGTGCGGCGGAGGGGTCTGAGGGCGGTGGTAGAGGGGGCATTGGTGGCGGATTTGGGACGGAGGGGGTCGAGCGGCGACGCGCGGAGGGGCGGAGATTGGAGGGATTGCATGGTGACAGAAGGGAAAGTGGCGGAGACGATGATAACGAGGAGGAGGGAAGGGGGACGAGATGTGGTGATGGGACAGAGGAAGGCAGCGGGCAAACGAGCCTCTTTCGTATTGCTATATATATTTATTATTATTATTATTATTTTGCTAAGTATTTTCTTTTTTTTTTATTGGCTGAATAAGCAAGGTGGATTTCACTCTTACCACGAATTTCGGTTTTTTTCTGGAACGATGTATACTTTTCACTTTCTTACTCAAGATATATTACACTTTTCAACTACCTTACTGTATAATATTTGAATTTTTATATTTAACCCGCGCAATATATCAGGTTGGGAGGGTCAACATGAGTTTTTCCAAGAATCCCGACCCGACTGCAGATTAGTCTCGAAGTGCGTTTCGACTGGTCCGGGATACTGCACAGTGCAAACAAAAAAAAAAGAGTCTCATATGGCAATATTACATAGAGCAAGACTCAAATTTGCGATATCGACCTCACCAAATTACATAAAATTAAGTTTTTAAATTATTATACCACCACCATCCTAACTTCTTTTTGAAAGAAAAAAAAAGAAGTTAGGAATTTTTTGGTGAAAGTAAGGTTGAATTTTACCTTATTCATAAAACGGCTTCTAAAAGGGGAGAAAACGTAAATATTCTGAATAATCACGAAGCATGAGTGAGTAGAGTACAACGAGCTTCATTTTTTTTGTATAGAATGATAAACAATATGTCATATTTTCCGTTAAAAATAACATTCGCTTCGTAACGATTATCAAATTGAATTAAAATGTATTTTTTGACTTCTTGTCTTCAATAAAATGTCAATTTTACCCCCAAAAATCGTATCTTTGAACCAAAAAATCGGGAGGTATGCTGATCTCCACTCTGAGGTTGAGAGGGATGATGGCTCGATTGATGGAGCAGGGGCAAGTCAGGGAATGCTTAGGAGCAGTTGTTAGAGATAGGCGAGGGTCGTAGTGGGGCGGTGGGGTTGTTAAGTGTGGCGGCAGAGGGAAAGAAGAATTTTCGATAAATGGCACTTTTTAAAATAATTGAATAAAATAGGGGGTAAAATGATAATTTCAACTCTTTTTTAATGAAAGCACGCCATTTGAGTGTTTGGGTATTAAAAATATATAATGTAATTATGCCACATCGAATACTACATAAGATTTTTTTTTACAATATTTTAAATAATGCGGTGACAAGAGGCAAGTGTTAAGGCCTAGTAATAGTAAAAGAAAAAATGCATAAGAAATTTTGGTTCTCTAAAATACTCGCAAATTTTCAAGAACAAGGTCGTATTATCTCAATAATTCACCAAATATTGGTCGAATTATGCTTACTTATCCTTTTACGAAGGGAAGATAAAGTGGTGTCTAGCAGTGATAAAATGAACTTTAGAAAAAATAAAAGATAACTGAGAAAAATCTTTATTTCAAATTTATCCAAATTATGTCTCATGCACAATCAATTAACAGTAGAAATGAATGAAAGAAAAAAAAAACACCAACATGAGGTTGATTTAGTAGTTCTCTCACTAGACCCCCGAATGGGTAATTTCAGGATCGATTCTAAGGTTGGAGGGGTCGATCGGAATTTTCCCAGGGATCCCGGCCCGATAGCAGATTAGTCTCGAGGTACGTTTCGACTGGCCTGGGGATACTGCGCGGTGAAAACTAAAAAGAATGAAAGAAAAAAAGCATATGTTAGAGAATATTTCAATAAGGCTAGTGTACCAATAAAACATGTACAGTGTTGTCCATCAATTGTCGGGTGAAATCAAGGGGCAATTTGCCGGAAAATAGTTAGTAGCTCAGCTGTTAACATGATAGAATAGACGGGCGAAAATTTAAATAACACTAGATGAAAAAGAGTACTTTTACCCACTGAGGCACAGTCGGGGTGGTAGGACGTTCTCCGCTCGTGCCTCGTAAGAGCCGCTACTTGCGGGATCGAATCCCGCCCTGCGCAGCCTTGTGGGGGTTATTTCGTGGCCTAGTGGGCATGGGCCGTCAGTGGCCAAGTGGGGGGTATCCACCCCTTCCCAGCAACCGCAAGGGGCCAACCCAGTAACCGCGAGTAACAAGTCCCACCCGGGCCTTTGGGCCTGCAAGAGTCTGGTGGGCGCCGCCTGGAATAGTCTGGACTAAAAGTCTGGGACATCCTGCGTCATCGAAAAAAAAAGAGTACTTTTATACTTATAAAAAAAAGAGTAATTTTATAACTAATACCTTTTTATAATGCTTTTTAAAACTAATACTAATATATAAGGGGCTTTGAGTTTTTTTTAAAAAAAATTCACTCATATCCCTCACGTAATTTCTACTCTAATTCCTTCATATTCTCTCCATCCTATCGTTCCTCTCCATCTCGTCGTTTCTCTCTACCTCCTTCTCAGGAGCAAGCTTCCATAGAACCATCTCCTTCCTCCGCTCGTCCCCTTCTCCAAGCTCCACCGTCCCCTTCTTGTCGCCATTGTCCCCATCCCATCGCCTTCTTCTCGTCCCCTTCTTCATATCCCCTTCTTTGAGTCGAGAGTCGCCCCCATTCTATTGTTTCTTTTGCTAAGTCCCATACTAACAAAGAAGATCAAAGACACATGACGTAACTGAAAAACTCTAGCATCTCCTTCTCACCATTGGAGCTCCTCTGATTCTTATAGGTATCTTCTTCTCATTGTTAATCTCTCTTACTTCTCTAAATCTTAGTTGTTTGAAAATCTTGATTAAATGTAAAAAAGGAACTATTAAATGTGTTATTACGTTGATTTCTAGTTGATTTTTGGTCGATTGGTGGTTGATCATGCTTAGAGCTGATGTGCTGTTGATTTACTAGTACTTTTAAAATTTGGTAGAAACTTGTGCTATTTGAGTAAGGTGGGTGAGGAGTTGTGCCACATTTCCATGTGAGCACTATAAATGTTTTTGCAGGAGTATACTGTTATTTATGATTTCCTAATATTTCGTATATCTATTATTTTTAAGACAAATAACCTAATTGCGCTTGTACTTTGACTAAATTCTCACTTTTAGCAAGAATTTTTTCGCGTGACTTAGGAAGGCACGAACTTTAAAACGTTTGTCCCGTTTAGCACGCTGTCAGTTTTTTCGTCAAAACTAACAGGCATATTCTACGTGACACATTAACGGCGGCTGATGTGGCAAACGATGGATTGTCACGTCAAATACGTTTAAAAAAATGTTGAGTTTGCCCCTTAATACTCTTCATTAATTTAAACGCACGTTAATTACTTGATTTAGTTGATTTTAAATTTTAAAATTTATTGATTAACTGAAGAATATGTTCGAACTGGGTACTCGGAACTTGTGGTATAATACAGGTTTTAGAAAGCTGTAGGACGTTTAAGAGAAGAAGAAGATAAAATTATAAAATTGTTATCGATAACTTTAAATTAATGAATAGGATTTAAGGGTAAACTCAGTATTTTCTGATGTGGCATGGCCACATCTACCACTGTTTACCACGTCAGCGTAATTAGCACCACGTAGGACAACTGACAGAAAAATAGACGGTGTGCTAAACGGGACAAACGTTTTAAAGTTCGTGTCTTACTAGGTCAAGCGGAAAAGGTCGTGCTAAAAGTGAGAATTTGGTCAAAGTACAAGTGCAATTATGTTATTAGCCTTTATTTTTTTATACAAAATCCAATTTGTAAAAGCTTCACTTTTAATACTCGACTTTTTTAATACTCAGTTTTTTCTTCTTTTATCGTTTTTATTCTAAACATTTTTTGACAGATTTAATAATCAATCTTTTTCATATAAGAACACCGGTAATTTTTTTCATTATTTTAATATTAAGAATATTGATTAAATGTTAGAATAACAATTAAATAATGAAACCTCAAAAAACTAAAAAGAAAGAAAGATGGAAGTGAATCCAAAATTTATTTAAGGTATCCACCCACGGAGTTTTTTTTTTTTGAATTGGGGTTTGAATTTCTCAAGTTGATTTTTTGAAACCTTAAAAATCACTTAAAATTTATATAGGGTCCAAAAGCCCAATTTTTCTAGCTCGGTCACAATGGTTTTTGTTTTTGTTTTTTCAATTTTTCACCTTTACCTCTAGTTTTCAGTTTCTCACTAACGGTCAACGCTCCCTCAATACTGATTGACAATCCCAGAAGGGAATGGTGAATACCAACAAACCCCTACACCATTTCTCTCATTTTTTGATTATTATTTTATTATTATTCTTACGGTTAATCAATTTTCTAATATTAACATAACAAAACATAAAAGTATATTTTATGAAAAGGTTGAGAGCCGATTATGTTTGAAGAAAAGTTTAGAAAGAAAAATGACAAAATAAGAAAATGTTGGTATAAATATTTACTTTCTTCAACTAATTTTGTCATCAATGTCATTTTAAGTATTTAAAAAAAGGTAAATTACAAATAAAAGCATGTAATTTGTTCATTTTCTCAAAAAAGGCCAAACGTTTCAAATTTGAAAAATAAAATCATATAGTTTTATTTTATACCCAAATTAAACCAAACCTTTCAAAATTTGAAAATAAAATCACATGATTTCCTTTTAATCTCAATTTAAACCGAACATTTCATATTTCAAAATTAAAATAATATTATTGTATTTTACCCGTTTAACCTTAAATTAAACACTTAGGCGACTAATCTTTTATAATATTTTTATTTATCACATAATAAAAATATATTAAAAATTTTCTTCAAATTTACATCAGCTTCTTATATATAAAGTGCTTTTCGTATTTTCTCATAACTAATATTAATCTTAACTTAGGAAAAAATTATTAACTAAAAAATACTCTAATTTATCGATTTATAGGTGCATGATAAGAAAAGACCAAGTAAAATATATAGTGCAAACATATAATTTTATATTTCAATAAATTAGTCTACCTTGTAAAAAATAAAATAAAATAATTTTATTTTATAAATTTGAAAAGCTTGTCTTATTTTGAGAATAAAATAAAATTACATGATTTATTTTTTCAAACTTGAAAGGTTTGGCTTAATTCAGGAATAAAATGAAATCATGTGATTTTATTTATCAAATTTGAAACGTTTGGCTTTTTATAAGAAAATGAGCAAACCACGTGCTTTTATATGCAATTTACCCTTTAAAAAACTATTAATTTAATCCTTGTTACTTGATATCCAAAAATTTAATTGACCACAGATTCAAGTTAGTTTGGCCCATTAAAGAGATAAAATTTTCCTTATATAAATTTTTTTTTCATAATACTTAAATCCGAAACTTGGTTAAGGGAAGAAACATAATGATGCCCGGAATTCGTCAACGGACAATTTTACAACATTTAGGTTTCTTTTGGTATCACAAGAAAATTTATAGGCAAAGTCATACTTAAACTTTAACCAATCTCCCAGAGGTGGTCATCGGCAGCAGCAACACGCCTTCGATCATTTCAAAATCGAGTAAATTAATAATTTCGTCCTCGAAAGATAGTTTTGTCGTCAGTTAGGTTCCTAAATGATTTTTTGCCTCATTTAACTCCCTGAGAGATGTATTTTACATTAGATTGTTCTTTGTTGGTATCAATTATTAACTGGGTCCCTAATAGTATCAATTAGATTCCTGATGGTATCAACTGTGTCCTTCATAGTATCAGTTGTATCCCTCATAGTATCAATTAGGTTCCTGAGAGATCATCCGTTAGCATTTCTGTCAATTTTAACGGAAATACCAGTAATATCGTCATTGAGAGATGAGTTTTGCATCAATTAGGTCCCTAAACAATTATTTGCCATACATGTGTTGCCATGGCGCTTTTATATATTTTTTAAATAAAATTTATAAATAGAAAAAGATTATTAGAGCTTCATAAAATAGAAAAAAAATATAAAAAATTATGGAAAATCATAAAATTAAGAAATCAATAAAATAATAATGATTTAGAAAAAAAAATAAAATTAAAAAAATGGAAAAAATATAAGAAAATTCAAATAATTTTTAATTCAAAATATGAAAGACATTAGAGATTTGTTTAAAAAACAAAAATTAAAAATTTGAAACATATTTTTTGTAAATTAGAAAAAATTCAAAAAAATATGAAATTTTTTTTGCAAAATTCCAAAAAATTCAATAAAGAAATTTTAAAAATAATTTTTTTTAAAAGATTTAGAAAAATTCAATAGATACCTGAAAATATAATAATTTTAAAAAATTAAAATGTTTTAAATATTGTTAAAGAATTTTAAAAATTCTAAAAAATATAAAATATAAAATGATAGTCCATCACCTCTGCAATAATTTTGAAAGTTTTCAAAAAAAATTTAAAAGTTTTTATCTTGCCTGTTAGTATCTCTTTATGTCACCTATGGTAGCAAAATATTAGTTCATCCCGTCTACAATATATATATTGTACAATTTTTAGAATCTTATTTATTTTTCAAATTTTTATAAATTTCAAATAAATTTCTAATTTAATGAATAATTTCAAAATTTTCATAACTTTGGAAAGTTTTTAATTCTTTTTATTTTATGAAATTTTTTTGGTTTTTTAAGTTTTTATACCCTTTAAAATTTAATAAAATTTCCATTTATTTTAAAGTTTTCCTTTTTTACAAAAAATAAGCAAAAAATATATATTTTGAACATATAATTATGAATTTTTATTAAATTATGAAAAAAATTTATGTTTTTTCAATTATTTTTACATTTTCCTTATTTTCTATATTTCTTTATTTTTATAAAATATAGAAAATTTTCAAATTTTTATATTTTTCAGAAATTTTAAAAAAATTTCAAGCTCTTCATATTTTTATATATTTTGAATGTTTTTATTTTTTTAGTGAGGGACCTAATTGATAAAATAGAAATTAAGACAAGAACTTAATTGATAGTATAATAATGTCGTTAGTAGGAAGACCAAATTGAAGAAAAATAAATAGAGATAGGGACCTATAATTGATAGTATAATCATGCCGTTAATGTTCATTTTAACGGAGAGATCTAATTGAAGCTGTAAGAGACCTAATTGAAATCATGAGGGACTTAATTAAAACTATAAGGGACCTAATTGAAGTCATGAGGGACCTAATTGATACAAAAAATAGTATAATTGATGCAAAAAATCCATTTAATGACCCAACTGATACAAAATACATTTTTGAAGAAGTTGAATTAGGCAAAAATTCCTTCAGAGACTAAGTGACGCAAAATCATCACTCGATAATGAAATTATTAATTTACTCTTTCAAATTTATGATATTGCCCTTACGCCACCTTACGAAATGCTAAGCAATGTTCGGTTCCTTTCTTGTTTTGACAAGCGAAGAAAAGGACAGAGGGAGGGAGAGAATCGAGGAAACAAACCTTCAGATCAGAAGAGAGGACTGTCGGAGGGCAGGGGAACAGAGCGAACGTCAAAGGGAGCGGAACGCGGAACCGAAACAGAGATGTTGATTACATTGACCAGTTAATGGCGAAAGAGAAAGGAGAGGGAGATCACTTGGAAGCTTCCGAGTAACGAAAACCATTTCAAAATTTTCCTTTAACCC
>JAOYND010000028.1:3332802-3345606 GCA_025802135.1 Lagerstroemia fauriei | reverse complement strand
CAAGGAAGGTTCTCGAAGGGTATTCGCATCCTCAGATCAGCACACTGGAGCCTAATAAACCGACCAACAGCTAACACGAACGTAATATAAAGACCCCAAATGCTGAATTTGCTGAGTGTCTCACCAAGAATTCCCTCTGAAAAGTGGTAGATCACATCAAAAGACAAGAGAGAACAAGTAATTTCACACGTTTGATTTGCTTCAAAACTTACGAGGTGTTTCTTCGGAAACTACAATAGCCATCGGTCCTGCAAAATTCCCACATTTTCTAACGTTTGGGGCATCGATATCATGAAACGACCACCACTCTCGGGTTCCACGGTTCAGAACGAGATCTCCACTAACCAACTCTACCTGCAAAAACAATATTGTTCACCATTGCAATTTATGCAAATCTCATTGGAACCGGAAGATTGAATAGCTTTAGCCTAGACCACATCTGAAAGTTATTTATTAGGTATAAAACTGGTATAATACAGGTCTCGAGAATCCCATGGCCCTTGTGATATCTCATAAAAATCCACAGTTGTGATGGACCTGGTGAAAGGAGGGGAAAAAAACTTTTTCAATCAACCAATTTACTGATTTTTTATGGAATTCACCTCCAAGCTTTAGCCTTCAAAATTTTCAATAAATACATCTTAGGTGCTCACATCCCAAATTTTAGTTATGCACTCTCTGACACCCTGATTCTAATTTCTTTTTCACTGCTTACAAGTTGATAAAGGCAAGCCTTCAGCAAAATTTGACGGTACTTATACTCCAGAAAATCCAGAAATGAACATACCTCCTGCTCAAGAAACCGCACATCGCCAGATCCAGTGACACGAAAAAATCTTGGGTAGACATTATAAATTGTGAAACTACTCAAGGAGCCATTCAAAACCTTTATTACTTCTGAAGGTTCTGGAAGATTCATGTCTTCAACTTCCAACTCATACTTCACGGCCTCCTTTCCTTTGGGTCTATCTCGCATGAGTTCCCAAGAAAATATGATTTTCATGCTCCACGGAAGAGACCTGATAAATCGGGCTTGGACCATCGGAGGAACAAGCCACAGGCTGCTCGCGTCGGGTTGGCAACATATAAGTTGAACATCCTGCACATTGTAAGCGCTAGAATAACCTTCGGGATCCAAATTAGCTTGATCATCAATATCGTCCCAAGATATCTTGCGGCATAGAGTGGTTTCAAATAATGTAAGCCTTCCCCCTTCTGTCTTTATGTCAACCCGAACGCTTGCATCTTTGATGGGATTTGCAATGTTCGTGGGATTGCCACTACTATACATCTGCGCAAGAAGTCATGATCAATATACTTGATTCTTTATTTCATAGGTTTCTTTTCTTCCCAAAAACGGTTCTCTCTTCCTTTTACATTTCTCCCCTTGAATTTTGAAGAGAACAGACAAAGATTGTACTACTAGCACTTTCAAAAGAGATTCTTTCAATCATGTCTCTGTAAAACGCAATCCAGCAATCTTTTCCCTTATCTTCCACAATTCTTTTTCTCAGAAGAAAAAACTAAAATCAGAAAATCTTCTCTATTTTTTCGGTACAGAAAAAAGTTGTAAGGATTTTGGCATGATACTCTTACCAGCATAGGTGCCCATATAACACATATCAAGATGAGAAATAAGCATATGCCTCCACAAAACTTTGTCATTTTAGATTGCTTTTCTCCCTGCCGGTGCCTTGCTCTATTCAGATCAACGTCACATTTCACAAGAAACAGGCTTGCGTGAATGTCCTCGAGCTGGATTAGAAAACTAAAAAGTCTCAAGCAATTTACATACAACAATATCTTAACGCATGGTTGATGATTGGACACTGCAATGAGCTTTCCAGTCATATTGACCTTAATCAAATGAATCAAGAAGGAATCTGATATAGTTGACAATCAAGAAGGAAATAATCAAAGTCGTTCAAACTTCAAACTTCAAGCTTCAATAAGCTAGTAGCCTTTTTCATACCTTCAACCAATCATACATTGTCAAGGATGTAGTTGTGCAGGACCAGTCAAGGACGCACCGAAGCTCATAAAGAAATGGCAAGGCGCGATAAAGACGGAAACCCCAATAGTTCAGTTTAGTGGCGCTACTCGTTAAGAATTGCCGATATAAAGTGCTTTCACGAGGAATTCCATATCGAATTTGGATTGCTTGAAGAGCCAGAGACACCGCCTTTGTGAGATAGATAGCACGAAGCGCCAATCTTCCTGCTCGTTTGTTCGGTGGAGCTGTGTACCAAGCATATCTTGTGACAGAGTACGTGAACAAGGCGAGTGAGAAAAGATAGAAAATAACCTTTCCTGTGGCAAAGGAGCACAGATAGATGATTCGATCGAGGACAATCAAGAAAAAAATTACTGCAACAGAGAATGTCTCCCATCAACTTTGTAAAACATTACAGATTTCCTCTGTGACTTGAATAGCAGGAAGAAAATTAAGTACCTACCTGTTTCTCCGATATGACTCATAGTAGGACTATTTCATGCACAATCAATGGTTTCAAGCATTGTTTGACAGAGACTTTACAGTACAGAAGTGCCAAACAATCAGAGTTCAAGAAGTTAATTATTCTTTTTCATAAATTACTGAATGCTACGATTTACAAAGCGAAGCTCTAAAACACATATCAAGAACTTTTAAAATAAATATTGGATAAGATGACCAGATTAGTTGTACATGATGTTAAGTAGAAAGTAATGTCAAATCAAAACAAATTAGTTACCATCAGAATAAATACGAATTCTTTGGGGAACTGATCCTCAAGCTGGTAAACTTCGAGGAATTCACTCTTGTTCTTTATGATCGACTGGTAAAAGAATGCGACCAAGAAGAAAACCACCAAATCCGCGCAAAATATGTATGCATACAGATCTATCTCTCGCTTACCACCACCTATTACAGAGACAATTGGGTATGGAAACCCTATATCTTCAAAAACACAGGCCCCCTTCCCCATTAAAATCTCGTGAGCAACATCAGCAGCTGGAGTCAGAGAATTTTGCCATATTACTGAACTTGAATCTGTCAAGGGTGAGGCGTGAAGAACCTCGAACACAGCAAGGGCAATATGGGGATTCTCCGTGCTTCTCTCAATGCTCTGTATGCGGACCCGACTCGCTGACTGGAAATTGCTATTAAGGTTCTTGCATCTCCTGCTGTGCATTACACTTAGCAACTCATTTATTCCTGACTCTATTCTTTCAGGTTGAATCCCATCTTCCGGCCACTGCTTCACATCCATTGAAACTTGCACAAAGTAAGGAGGAGCTTCTGCTCCCCGAATCAGTGAATTCCAATATCTATAGAGCCCTCTGATGATCTGAGTCATTGAACAGCCTATTGGCAAGAGGAGCAATGTCCATAGTCTCTGCTTCCAACTGTGATAGGTTACATCTTCCCCTTCCTTTAAGTCATTCCTTCTCCTTGGGAAGCTGATGTTTTGAACGCCCCTCGCTGTTATTGAGGTTTGTAGGAGAGTAAACAAGTAGACGAGAAATAGAGGCCAGTTGCTGATCACAAAAGATGACGTGATCTTATTCTCAGGAAATCCTAGCTCTTGCAGAAAGTTCACGTGGATCGAAAGCCCACAGTGTTGGATTATGATCTGATACAAATACTGAATCAGAACGCAAAACTCACTGTAGATAAGCACAATGACCCAGAAGAGATGACTAGGACCTGTATTTACACAAAGAGCATAGACAAAGAGGGCTCCTAAGTACACCATTGAGAGCAAGCTGAAATTCCATAGGAATATCAGGACAAAGCAACAATAACAGACAACGTCATTATTCGATTGCATTAGGCCCCAGATGTACTGGATGATCACTCCAAGAGAAGAACCAGGCACTGCCGGACCATTCTCAGACCCAATCGAAAATGCTCGATCCACGTGACCGAAACCCGCCATGTTATGACTCTCAATCTCATAATATGTCTCCTCATCCTCTGACAAATTATCATCTACATTCTGCTCCCTGTGTTCAATGTTCAACAAGGTGACAAGGTTATTAACTGCAAGATTTCCGAGGGATTGTACTTGATTGACTCCATCACCAATCAGATTTACCGCTGAGATTAGTGGGTTATCCCTGATTCGGAGATTAACCTTATTAGTGTTCTGCAGATCCTGAAAACTTACGCTCGCATCTCTCTCGTTATAATCCGACGTATCACGAAGAGAATCTGTTGAAAGTTTTGCCGAGTCCACAGAAGATGGGGACTCACTTCTTTCAATACTTCTTGGTGATCCGTCCATTTCTATAGGGAACAAAAAGTTATACTTGCGATCTGAAAAGTCATATTCCATGACATGATTCCTTGCTCTCGTCCCTTCTGCAATACCTCCAGCTTTATAATTCTTTAAACCTGAGCTCATTCTCCTCGTGTAGCTGTCGTGCTCAGGAGGTGTATTACTGTTGTGGAGCTGAATCTGGAGGTTCAGCACCTCGGACTTCATCTTCTCAACCTGTAAATTGCGCTGCCTTTTCTGTTCTTCGGATTTACGTATATTTCGTAACTGAGCAGATTTCCAGGAAGCCCTTCTCTCCTGTTCCCAAACTATTGCACCAATCTGCTCTGCTTCAAGATATTTTGACACGTAGTCGAATTCTTGGGACGAGAACATGAATGACTGCAGAGAGACGAGCATAAATATAACTATCTCAACAAGGGCTGACCTCGAAGTAATTCTGAAACCATAGTCATACTTATAGAACCCGATAACTTCACTGACGTAATCAACTGTTGCACACTTTCCCTCAATAAAATCCCCTATGAAAGGAGACTGGTAGGCAAGGGAAAGGACGATTAGAGCAAAATTATAAATCCTTAGGAGTTTGAAGAGTTTGTTCATCTTCTTTAAGATTTCAAGCCTCATTCGGAAGAAGACTAGGGCAAAGCCCAGGTATCCAAGATGGAGGACATCGTATTCCAGGGTGCCTGTTATCAGAATCAAGGCGAGAACAAGGTCCAGTAAATGGCAGTAGCTGTAGTGTCTCACATAGTCGAGAAGCGTCCACAATTCCTTTGTTTCAAATGAGAGGTCACTCAGAAGAGAAGCATTCTTGCAATAAGAGATCAAGCATTGGTACATCTGCGACCCTGGGAGGCTAGAAAAGTGGTCTGCTTTGAGCTTAAAGCACGAGAACATGAAGACCATGTAGTAGCTGATGAGCATTCGGGGATCGTCAACGACTATTCCTGCAAAAGACAACAAGGCGTCCGTTAAATTTAAAATCTATGGTTAAGCAACAAACTGTTTGGTTCCAATTCACAAAATCTGTTCCATATGAAATTCTATAGCTAGATCTACATAATCTGCTAGAAATGATGGCATTAGTATCATCTTTGTGATTACTTTCTTCTTTAGTGATAATTGAGTATCATCCATTTCTAAATGAACATACCAAACCAACATTTCTTGCAGAAGTCAAAATAGTGTTCAGAGCTCCTCCAACAATCATGGCAAGTCACTGTTGCTTTCTTTGAGCCATGTTTACTCGCTGTAGATATCATGTCCAACCAAAGAGCCAGGTACTCAAGCCCGACTATAGAGGCAAACAGGAATACGAACATGGGCCACAATCTTTGCAGAAGCCGTCGATTTAAAATGACACAACTGGCAAGGCATGCCACATAGATCAGAGAGATTGCATTCAACACAGCGAAGCTAGCGAGGAGCAGCACGACCATGTTTATTTCAAGACCGAAGAGACCAAACATGTTCTGGACCCAAAACTTAGTATAGATCTTCAACAATTCCTTCTGTTTGTGAAGCCTCTCTCTCCTAAAGTAAATGATCCTCCTCCTGTTCCACTTTTGGCTCCCCTTGTAACTTTCCCAGAAATATGTGTATAGATACTGGTTCTTTTTCCTACCTTGATTACAGTATCTTCCCTCAGAGGGCACCGAATTCTGGCCCCGAGATATTTCTGAGCTAAAACATGGCCAGGAATGGCTCATTGCCTGGTCACCTCTGTCCACGTACATACCAGCATTTGCTAGCTTTGAGATTTCACTGAGGATTTCCTCCTTTGAATCAAACAAGTCACATGCCTCTCCCCATTTCCCAGGGCTAGGCCGATCATGTGGCATATGATCAAGCCAATGGAAGATGTTATATTGAAGGATACATGCAACAATAACCATGACTTTCCCTCGAAAGCCTGACTCTAAACCCCGGAAACTGAATTCATGCAACTCTAACCCAAGTAAAACAGAAAAGTGATAGTTCCTCTGGTCAGGAAACATCTCCACTTTCTCACCCCATATTTGGAAGAGATAATCCATCATCAATAGACATCCTGAGTAGACTAGAAATATCTTTGACGGGACTTCAGAGGATTTTGGTAAAGTTGAACTGATCACGAGACCAAGAATGTACAAGGACCCAAATGCACCAATTGGAGAAATAGATGCATACAATACAGCAATATATAGTATCTTCTCTCTGTGCCAAATAAGAAGCCGCTTGGCAAATGATAATTTCACACTTTCAGATGCATTATTTTCAGAAGATATTGCACTTTCGCTCCTTCTTCGCTCGTAGCTATACAATTGGATGGAAATTAAAACAGCAAGTGGTTCTGAAACATTCTCCATGATTGAAGCCTTTGAGTCATAGCCTAGAACCAAAGGAAGATCAACCAATCCCGAGAACCATGACTGAAAGTTGGAGAAGACACACAAGCTGTAGACAAAGATAAAGACTGCAATAGCGTACAGCTTCAGAGGAAACCAGAGGTGCTTCGTCGTCCTCTGCAAGAGCTGCCTCCCAGTGATCCACAATAAAAGAAAGAGCAAGTATCCGAAGAAGACATAGTTTGGCCGAACCAGATAAACTGCTACTAAGATAGTCAGAAAGGCAATGTAGGTCCCACACGATCGGTACAGAGAAAGAATCTTCTCCCCGATAGCACTCAAGTACATCATTATCCTCTTCTCTGAACAATCAAACAGAAAAACCAAGTTAACTCATCAAATGTATCAACAAGTAAAAGGATATTTAGCTTTACTTAAAAGAGTACCATGAGAAGAGAAAATGTGCTGCCTGCGGGTAGACTGTGAAGTGTAGACGGAGAAAAGAACTGATTTTATTAGACCAGCTCTCAAGATGCTGAACCCAACTGGCGGGAAAGGAGTTTGCTGCACAATAGCAGAAAATGAAAACAGAACATCTATCCCGTGATTGTGAATGGCACAGAAGCATGCCAGTACTGTTATCTTCAGCAAATCCTTAGAAGAGTTGGTGTCCCTGAGACCTGAATTACTCCTCATGAAAAAGAATATTAAAAGGTTATTCTGCTGAGAACTTTCAGTGGTGCATCAAATCTTAATAATGGAAAAGGAGTTAAGTTTTTCCACAAAATAATTGATATACATAAATGCTACATTTCCTAAAAGTTTAAGCTTCTATCCAAGTAGGTAAGTTATCAGTGAACAAGTTCTAGTTCTAGCAACTGCTGCTATATATTCATGGCATTCCTCATTCTACTGAAATGTGCTTAAACGTGCATGATATGCATTATTAGTGCAGATCTCAGGCTTAGCTCGAAGAAAAACAGTCGCCTGGAAATTAGATGAGATTCATGGTTTCATGCTTACCTAGCTGTTGAAGTATTTCTGCAGCAACTGAGCCTTCCTGGTCCAATAATTTAGAAACGAGATGAAGACGAAGAATGTAGAGAAGCGCAAAATGTGCCTCGCACAAAAGAATCAAGGACCGGCATAATTTCTTATTGATGTTGTGGCTCAATAGGTATACCAAGAAGAATATCACTGATATGAAAATCGGGGAAACAGTAGCAATGAGCAGAAAACACATCAAATTTTGTTATGAGACATCAAAGTACAGGAAAATTACAAATAACTTACTGTAGGCTGCATGGAAGTACCCAGGTTTGATTGCCAAGAGCAATAATAGACTGAGCACTATGGCACGATAACATTTCCGTAAAATCCATGCTATTGTAGCAACGACTAAGACTTTCATCTCTTCTTTATCTGGAATGATGCCAATACCAAAGTCGCCAAAGGAGACCCACGTGAGCAAGTTACAAGCAAAGGTTTGTTGACAAAAGCAACTGCCTTTTTTCTTTCACAAATTTCTTCTTCACAGAGCGATATATTTGAAAAGCTTCGGTTTAATTTTTCAACATCAAAATCCAAGTAACATACAAATGGAAAGCAGAATAGACCGATAACAGCAATCAAATTGCTCCATCTCTATATTGGGTAAAGCTCTTGAAGTTGTCGGAGTTATTATTTGCTGGGACATTTGGCTGCAATTTTAAAGGTCTTCCTAATAGAGTCTCTTTAGCCTTCATCTTGGCTTTTTTTATTACCTTCTGCAGAAATCGTCCCACACATGGAAAAGCTGCACAATTTGAAATGACATAAAAAACACAGGTATTTCCTTACCTTCTACAAAGTAATTCTCATCATGCCTCGCCCCAACAGACAAAGAGAGAAAAACAGAGTTGTTCACTAGATTACCCAGAGCAACAAGAATTCCTAGACAGAATTGTGCAAGAAGATAAAACCCGGGAATAGTATAATGCCACAGGCCAACAGTTTCCCAAATTTCCATATCCTGCAAGAAGAATATTAAGTCTCAAGAAAAAAGGAAAGTTTTACTAAAAGTAAGATCCTGACAAGTAGCATACACTGTACCTGGCAAAATCTTTTATTCAGAACAGAGAATGCCAAATTGAAGACATATGTGCTAGCTGCCCACAAGAGGATAAATACCAGAAGCAAGCCATTTAACCGATGCAAGTGAAACATGGAAGGGAAGGCATAAATTATGTAGCCAACATATGCTAGTAGCCCAAAGGAACATAGACTTGCAAAGTGGAAACCCCAAAATGAAAGAGCAAGCAGCAAGACCTGTAATTGTGTTTTTAGACAAATGTGTTAACAAGTATTTTATCACTATTGAACCATCACAAGAAAATATTATTTACTTGAAAGAGGCCAGATGACCAAAAATTGTGGGAAACATACTGGAAAACCATAAGTGAAGAAGTTGATGCTGAAAGTCTGAAAAAACTCCCTCCATGATAGGATGTTAACTTGCATTGAACCAGATCTGTAATTTCAGCCAAACAGGAAGAAACAGAAAACAGAACACACGAGAAACCATCAAGTAGAAGTTCCACTTTGCATAAGCAGAGAAAATAAAAAACATGGTATGTTAAGCTTTAGGTTTTCAGGATAATCAGTCCCTAATATTGGTATGCTTATGTCCTGGTATTGACCGTGTTTTCTGTTCACTTTGCCTAATATTATCTCCACACTTGACAAACACAGTGGTGCAACTTATTAAGCTAAAACTCTTAAGAAATATTGGTCAATTGACCTAATTTAACTAGTTTGCCATATTTTTTAATATTGCAATGTGAAACAGACATTCTAAGAAAAGTCAACCTCTTTTGTGGGAGAATTCTAACAAGGTGGTTACCTTGACTCAATAAGTAAGAATGTATCCTTTGAGGAAAGAAGGCGTTCCGACAAACTGTTGTCCCTCGTCATTGTAATCTTATTGATTTCTGCTAGATCACATCTAATCCAGGACAACTGCGTAGAAGATTACAAAAAATTATGTATCAACTAAAAAGACAGCAAAGAATCATGCAAAACCAGTGGAAACCCACATAATTGATGCATGACATAGCATTACATCTACTCCCAATAAATTCTCCCCCCATCGTTAAAAAGAAAGATAATTTAACAATGATGATTCATCTGTTTGCAATGGCTCATAAGAAAGTGCGTCAATGCAGAGTTCAAGATGATTGGAAACCCATATTGCTGCTTGTTATTATTACGTCCCGAATTTCCTCAAATTGGTGCACGAACAATGACTGTCAAGTAACATCATTTTCTTCAGAAGGTTAGCCTTATATAAATGTGCACCAACGATATATATAAGGATGGCTAACAGAAACGTTACTCACAACAAAGCTGGGTTTTTACATGTGCAGGAATAAGAAAAGAAAACAAAAGAAAAGAGCGAAGTAGACTACTCACAAATAAGGTTGGCAAGACTCAAAACTAGAACATGTGCTATGACATTGTGTTGAACAATATCAATATTTTCAGAACCTCGAGGGTGTAGGAATGTGCACAAAAAGTGTCTATCAACCATAGTTTATAAATTATCAAGTACATCTTTCCATCCGTGGCCATGTTTAAGTCATGCTTAAAGCAAGAGAACTTGAAATTCCGACACCACTGTGACTGATTGAAAGAAGATTAAGGTTTTCTAAGAAGTACATTCCTTAACAAGGTATCACAACCAAAGTTCAAATGACTAGACAAGACATCAAGGACAAAGTACTTGCGAAATAAGAATAAACTCCACAATGCACGGCAAGAACGGAACGAAGGAGCTAGCCTTTAAATCTACTAACTTGACCTATTCTACCAAAAGATGCATCAATATTAAAATTTGCTCACCAAAATGTAGAAAGACAGAAGGGATAGTGCAGAACAAATTTCTGACCACTCTGAATTAGCTGATATTTTGTACATCCCAACAAATTCGGCAAACTGCACAATTAGTTCGGGAAACTCGATCTGGAGCTGATATAAATAGAGCAAGAACATGGTTGAACCTGCATATAACAAAAGACATCTCCACCACCTTCAATCCAAGAAAAATTTTAGGATATCAGTAGAAGCTCCAACCAACATTATTCTCCAATAAGATTCTTCTCATTAATTATCAAAAAAAAAAAAAGAAGATTCTTCTCATGATATCTAATATTGACAACTTACCAAAAGAGACCTAAGAAATTGCTCGTAAAAGACCAATGTATGAGCCCGATGCTGCTACAGATGAAAAATGGAAAAGAAGCCCATGATGGGTGACTTATCCCGACAGTTAGCTGTATTGGTGGTAACAACAAATAGCATAGAACTCTGAGATGTGAACCTTCAATAAAATGCAGAGATGTTACTAAAATCAATATACTGAGAGCACACATACAAGTGCATCTGTATTGTATCAGAAATTTATAATACCAACCGATCTGTTCAAGAGAAGAACAAAAATGTCCAAGACATGTATGTGTCTCAGAAGACGGTCCAAGCTGGGTCCAGTGGGATATTTTGAGTAGAGCAACAACAGCGACCAATATTTGAATGATTAAAACATATATTTCAGATGGCTTCTTCCATGAATCCACTCTGCAAAACCATTCCATCCCGATTTATTGTGACCAGATTAACTCAAGGGCCCTCAACGAAACAGATTTTGCAACATAAAGTGGACTTGAGTAATCGGAGTACGATACCTGATAAATCCAATTAGCTTCGCCCACTTAGAGTTTATAGCGCTCCATTGATCCCCCTCAATGATGGAAGTTATATAGAAAGTCACATGCGAAATAAGGACAAGAAAAGAAATGAAGCATACAGAGCGTAATACCAAGTACTGCCTCTGAAATCGAGAACCTAGTACAACAACACAATCCATTATCAATGATATGAACAACAAAAGATATCTTAAACTCCAAATATATATTGTCTGAGCCACAAACAGAGAATGGTCAATCCAGATTGACAATGAAAACCATGTCAGGGACAAGATAGGCAGTAAGCTGACATGGTTATTAGCATTGCAGGAAAAGCCTGAGTTTGAAAGAACAATCTTTTAAAGATAAATGCATCATCCATATTCAGAAGCCACCTTAAAAAAAAATTCAAAGGCATCAGCTAACATGGATTAGAAAGCACGTAAAGTGGACAAGGGAGGACAAGTATAGCTGCACCTTAAACTACCTATACCATCAAAGCTGAAAGAAATAGGCTAGCTAAAATATGAAAAAGCACAAGAGATTGGCACGGTCGCGACAGCTAGAAATTTTCAAGAGTCTGTAAGTTTGTTATGCTCTCTTACAATGGACACTGAAGACCAACCACAGTCAAGAAACTTTGAATGGGAGCTTGCACACACATTGACCAAACTCTTCTTCCTCAGTTTTCCTTACCATAGGACTAGGATCACAGGGATCTCATTAAAGTAAACTCTCGTCACGTTGGGCAGATAGGAATAGAAAGGCAAAAGAATGACATCACTGGCATGTTTTAGAAGGCAGTTCAATCTCTCCAAAGTGACTTATCAAGGATCTAAATATCATGCCAATTTCATTTTGTGATGAGAACATGAAGTGATGAATGGGAAACAAATGCAACATTATCACATATTACCTAACTTTGGTGCAATAAACTGCATGGTCAGGAAAGCTGACAAATTCACCAGAGATATCAGGCTCCAATTAAGTAAAGCAGCTGCAAAGAGCAACAAAAAGATATGAAACTAACCAGGAAGCTACTACATTTTCATCAGATTTTTCAGATTATTTGCTGGAAAGCATTGAATACACCCTGAATATATATATATATCTCATTCTCAGGGACATTCCATTGATTATCCACGTAAAAAGCGCTTGAACTCAAAGAAAACACTAGGATTCCATTAAAAGTTGTCAATATATACAAAGCAAGATTCACAGAGAGGACAAGAGGACAAGAAGGCAATTTCAACTCTATCGGATCGATAATTACAGAAGCTGTTGGTGGGAAGATCCTAAGACTTCTTTCAGTCCATACACAGTACAGGTAGCAAGTGAATGACAACTTGTATATGATGGCTGTGAGTGTCCTCCCTCGCCATGCAGCCACGGCTGCAGTGGCATCCTCAAACTAGTCTCCAAAATCTCTATAAACTGTTGGTTGAAACCACATCTCCTAAGTGCCTTTAGCTGTTGTTCACAGAGAAGAATTTA
>JAOYND010000028.1:3239839-3251483 GCA_025802135.1 Lagerstroemia fauriei | reverse complement strand
AAGTCCCCTATTGAAGTGGCGCCAAACAGAAGGAAGATCTCACGCTCAACGATTCAATTCAGGTTTTTCGACTTCCATGAATGGAGCTCACTCCCATGGCGTCCTCCCAGCCCGGCCCGAACATTTTCAGCGTCCGAATAGTATCAATCGACTACTACATGGCGCGGCCTCTACCCGGCGTCGATATTTGCTACAGCAGCTTTCAAGGTAATCGAATCACCACCTTCCCATCAGCCCCGTACTGTGGCTTCCGCTTCTGCACTTGAAGGGCCTCTGCTTCTGTTTCTCTTGTCTCCGTATTGACTGAATTTGAGAAATTGAGGACGTAGAGAGTGTTCCAAGCCAAAACTTGGAATTGGAGAAATCAAAGTTGGTGAGTGGAGTGGAAGGGTTGAAATGGTCGAAATGGAAGAATCTCACAAGGAATTTGACAGTTTTGTATACTAAATTTTTGAAAGTGATCTGTTGAGCGTATCGTGGCAACTAACTAGCCCTGGAAGGCCGTGTGCAACTCGATCCTTCTTGACGTTTTAGACGCCATATTAAAATTTGCTTTTCCTGATGCGAATTCCTTTTGCTTGATTTTTATCGGTCTCTTTTGATAGAAAGGATGGGCGAGTAGAGTAATCATTGCAAATTGAATTGAAGTCGTTTATTTTATTATTGTATTTTCTCGAACAATCTGTCAAAAATTGAATTTTGAAGGTGAAAATGTGAACGAAGTTCCAGTAATAAGAGTATATGGCTCGACTCCAGCTGGTCAGAAGACCTGCTTGCACGTGCATCAGGTAGTGTATTAATTTCGAATCTACTTCTAAATTCATGCTTGAGCTGTAGTTGGGAGACTCTGAATTAGCTTATAGCCTTCTGCAAGTGGAGTTTGTGATGACTTAATGTTAAGAGGTCCTCTCTCATGAAAAGTTCCTTTTTGTACTACAACTGTAACTATTTTTTTCCCCTTGTAGGCTTTACCATACTTGTACGTGCCATGTGCAGATATACCACTTCCTTTAACACTGGAAGGTAAGAAAAATACTGGTACCTAGCTGGGGAGCTGCTTCATCTTCAAATAGTTTACTAAAAGATAGAGCTGTATATACTGGTCATATTCTTCTGTGCTGGTTTATTCTTTCCGTAATATGAAGAGCTAGTTATTCAGGCTTTGCTAATTCTATCACTAAATTGCTTGGCAAACATGCGGTGTTCAATAACATGTTTTCAGAGGATTATGGAGGTCTTTTTTATCGGTGATATGCACTGTTCTTGTTTGATTTGTTTCTGTTTAAATGCACAGGCAATTCTTATATAAACACTGTATCCCTGGAGGTTGAAAAAGCATTGAAGGTACAATCTATTATGTTAGATTCAATTATTAAAACTTTATCACTGCATTATCCCTATTCAGCATCATAACATGTCGAAGTGTCCCACGAGCCTTTGCAGCTCAGAAGCAACTCTGCTGCCAAAAGACAGCATGTCCATGGTTGCAGCCTAGTCCGTGCAAGGAGATTTTATGGTTATCATGCATCTGAAGAGCTCTTTGCCAAGATATACCTGTATCCGTGCATTGTACCACACATTTTGTTTATTTTTCCTTGGAAAAGCGTGAGAATATGTTGTTGGACTTGACAAACCTTCAGCTATAACCCACATGATATTGTACGTGCTGCCAAACTTCTATTGGTATGCTTTTGCTCCCTAAATTTCTTGCTGAGTGCTGAATCTTGATTTTGTGCTATTTTTTTCTTAATAAACTTATTTTTGCTGGAACTTAAATTTTCCAGTATGTTTGCCTTATTATTCATGCATTCATTTATCTGTAGTCTAAAACCTAATGTTTACATTATCAATCATAACTGTAATAGAATGAGAAGTTTCTCTGGTTTGATCAGCCTTTTCAATTAGAGCAGTATTTTCATTAATTCTGAGTGACAGCAGCAGTCTGATCTTTTTTATTCCTCTCTGTCATCAACATAATCTATTGTGATGGATGATGATTTGTGGCATCTTCTTGAGGGTTCAATGTTTTGCAAGACTTAACAGTGTTTTTACCTGTGGTTTTGGATGCAATCTCTGTATTCAGAAGTCAACCATATTGTCATGATTCTTGAGAGGTTTAAGGTCTGCGCAACTGTATGAGAAGCTTCTGCTTATTTTATCAGGATCATTGCACATGGAACAAATGTCATCTTGAGAGCAGAATCCTCTAATAATAATCAGTTGATATTTCTTTTGAATGCGGTTACCATTTTAATCCATCTTTTCTTGCATAAATATCTACTGTTATTGTTATAGCTTGGCAAACATTTGAGTAAATCTTTTTTCTCTGCTGAGCAATAATTTCTTTTCCTTCTCTCTCCAGGCAGGTGTAGTTTTTGACAGAAGCTTACAACCACATGAATCACATTTTCCTTATCTTCTTCAATTTATGGTAATTGTATTATTAACTATTGTATTATGAAATCTGTGGACCTCCTGTCTGTAGCTTCTCCTTTTTGTTTGTTACAACACTTCTGACGAGTTAATTTTTTATTTTTCCTGTTAAAATAAGCCTTTTTGTATTGTTAATAAAAAAAAGCACGTGGTTACTTGTAGCTGTTGTCTTAGTTATTTTCGTAAACCGAGTTTGGTCAGTACAGGGCAGTGCCGTTTCTGAAATTGATTAATGTTCTAACTTTACTGTCCTTTCTTCTTCTTTTGATTTTTTAATCGTTAAACTAGAGGATTGGGGAGGGAGTGGAGATGCAATCTAGGAATTTTGGTCGTAGGCAGTGCTTGCATCATTGCACTAAATCTCCCTTCTCTAGAGGTTCTCTTATTTTTAGTCTGCATCTATCTTGTTCCTGAAAGAGTTGAGTATCATGTATGCAGGTTGACTATAATTTGTATGGGATGAGTCATCTGCATGTAACCAAGATGAAGTTCCGAAACCCTCTACCTGCTTCTTTCTCCTCAAAACTATTCAATTACAATGGCCAGCTGAGTCAGGAGAGTAATAATTCTACATCTCAACAGGTCATCTTGATGTCTTTTCCTTATTTTCATAGATGCAGACGGTGTTCTCCATCTTGAGTACATTATGCCGCATTTATACTTATTTTACTATATTAAATTGCTTGACTATTCTTGATATATCTTTAGGCAGATTTAATTGGTGATGCAAATCTAAAAAGACCTGTCTGGGTAACCTCTACGGTTCCAGGGAATTGGAGATGGCAAATTCCTGGTGAAGATGACACTCTCTCATATCAAACAATTTGCAGGGTAAAACGTCAAAGTGTTTGTGAACTCGAAGGGGATGCCATTGTAGATGGTCAGTTTCACTTAATAATAATATTCATGCTTGTATTTTTTATTTAAATTCCTGAAGTTAATTGGTAAATTTCCCCTCATTTTTCTTGCAGACATTGTTAATCAGCAGTTTAAGACGTATTTATCTCTTTCACAAGCTCATTCAGATGTAAAAATGGTTCAGTCACTAGTGCCAATTTGGGAGGTGTCCTTTAGTCCCTTTTAAGTACTTCTTTGCTTTTCTTGGTACCTTTATTTTTTGTTTCTTTAATTGATTTCGTCTCTGTTTCCTGTAGGAGTTTGAAAGGATGGGAATGCATGAGGCAGCAATACCTCCTGATCCTGGAAAACCATCTGCCGAATATGTTCTAAAATCTCTTTCACCTGACCTTGAATTGGGACACAAACTTATAGAGTTGTGTGATAACGCTGAAAATATTTTAAACTTGACTCCTTCAGAGAAAAATGCAAGGTCTGTGGACTCAATACAGCTTTCATCTGATGAGGAAAAATTGATTGATTATGCCAGTGCGAATTTAAGTTACAAATATGGAGAACTTGTGCAACATTCGGATGAAAAAGATGGTTCTTTGTCAACACTTCTCCAAGGGAAAGGCTTCCACCGTGAATCATTTTCGGCTGAGGATAAGTTGTCTCAATTGACAGATATAACAAAGCGAAAGGTAGATATAAGTATTCTGTGACTTATCTTCAGTATATGAACAGATTTATTATAGTTCACATCCAATCATCAGTTGCTAATTATTTGAAGTGTACTTGTAGGCATTCTATCAGATTGATGCTAGGTGTATTGCCTATGTTCCTACTTGTAGCTTTCTCTCTTATGCTTGGTTTCTGGTTATGTGAAACTTCCACTGATGGAAAGATAATCAATGCTTTTTCACTGTTCATTTCTTCTCAGCAGAACCTGATTTGTTATGATCTTTTATTCCTTTTTTGACCAGTGCTGTGCTATTCTACATTTATTATTGTGTGAACGTATTTTATCATGGTATATGGAAATTGAGCAAATGATATACTTATAATGGCCCTATACTCATCACAATTGGCTTCCGAAATAATCTCCAATTGAATGGATGTCCTCCATTCTGTGTAAGCTACTTTCTACAAGATAGTAGCTACATCAATAAATGCTTATTATAGTTAATTTGGTCCTGCATTTTCTGGCTAATTGTGTAGTTAATAAAAAAAATGGCTAGATCTATGTAAATATTTATTTTTTAATTATTGATTGAGAATTCAATTCTTTATAAAATGGATCTAGAAATAATATAAACGTAACATTTTTCTTCCATTATCAACTATAGATCAGGCCATCTGGAAAGGGGCACCTGTCTGAGCACATTATTGTGGCTTTGGGATTTTATCATTTACTTTTGTCATTTATTTGTAACTATATATAGGTTGCAGACAAGGAAGCACTCAGTCTTCTGAAGTGGCTTGCAACATCCCAGGCAGTGGAGGACATAAATTCTGATGATGAACTTGCTAGAGAGGTCATTCTTAGCCCCCTCCTGCCTGCAACTACTGCAGACAAGGTAATAGAGAGAGCTACCATGGATTATGAGACTGAATCTCAACGAGAATGTCAGGACATTCTTGATTCTGTTGATAATGCCATTAATTTTGAGGGCCTCGATGAGACAGTAGATAGTAATTATAGTGGGCCTTCACCCAAGAAAAGAATACCTCAAGTAGATGGCTCCTGTGATGACCTTTATTCATTACCTCATACTGATTCAGCAGAACTTTCTTCGGAACTTGAGAAGAAGAATGACCACAAGAAACTTTCACAAGCTTTTCATCATGCTGGAAACTGTTCTAGTAAGAAAAAAATGAAGAGTTCATCATGGGGCAGCTTGCCCTTTTCTACAACACCAAAGGAGGTTGATAACTCAGAAACCAAGAATTTTGACATGAATGATGGATCCCCAAGTGGAGACAAAGATCAGAACCTTCTCAGCTCTGACTTATACACGCAAACCAAGGAAGGAAACTCTCCTGAAATTTCAACAGAAAAATTGGTATCACCTCCTGTGCATTTAGAAAATGCAAATATTGGTGGATGCTCTGTACGCGATTTGATGAGGAAAAAACGACACCATCGATTTGAGTTGTACTCTTCATTCAGTGAACAAAAAGAAGATGTATCTTTGTGCCACAGAAGCAAATTGCTGACTGATATATTGGACGAAAATGATGGTGATATGGAATTAGTGCCACATCCTCACAGTCCAAAAGACTGGAGTGAAGTTTGTGGTGGAAGTGGGAGCTCTTTCAAAGCTAGCACCATAATCACTGAACAGTTCGGTTCTTTTGCTTATCTTAGTCGCAAGTTAGAAACAGTGGCGGATGTTAGATCTCGGGAGTTAAAGCCAGCTGAGCCATACTATATGTGCACATTGAAAGATCAATCTCCGTCGCCCTCTCCGAAAATTCAAAACCCTGAATTTTCAACCAGGCTTCTTGGAGCTTGTGGAGAAAGAGGGTCTAACTTTGGCACTAAGTTGGAGACTGTTGTCTCTTCCGGCAAACCTGCTGAGCTACTATCACAAATAGAGTTTCCCTATGGGGAAAAATTTCTCACGGAAAATTTGCAGCCAATAGATGCTTGTAGTTCTGGCTTTGCGGCGAACTCTCTTGCATCTGAATCATTACGCAAGGATGTGTTACGTGATGATGGTTATTCTGACAAGCAAATTTTGAGGGCATGTTCAAGTTCAATGCCCGTTGAAAATATTGATAGCTATGATAATGCAAAGGCAACAAAGGAACTATATTTTATTCATGGGGAGCATGATGCTGGTTTATCAGCTGTTGGCACAAAAATGTCTACTGCTTTGGGCGTGGTTGACAAATCATCTAGCCTACTTAGCATGTCGTTCCATGAGAAACCACCCATATTGGACTGGAATCATGAGGCATCGGAAGATGTTGCACATGCTAAAGCTTTAACTTACAACTCTTCTCTGGTAGAACAGAATTCTTACACGGGATTTTCAGGTTTGATTATAATTCTTTGGATGCTTGCCACGTGATTATTTCATTTATTTCATGTCTTGTTGTTCCCGCTTGGTAAATTCTATTCTATATCTTGAGAGGTGTCAAATATATTATAGGAGAAATAAATACCAACACCTTATTGTTTTGTTTTGGATCGCTGACTTATTTTTTTCACTTATCAAGGAAAACTTTTGGATGAAACTCCCCCATTTTTTGTGGGTAACTTCCAAGAAGACAATGGACTTCACAAGAATGAAAGTTGTTGCCACAGGGAAGTTGTTATTGGTGTACCTACCCACTATCTGAATGATGGTTCATGCCTATATTTATTGACTCCTGCGATGTCACCGCCTTCTGTGGATACTATAAAGAACTGGCTTTCCAGTGGTGAAGGTATGGTAAAAAGCTGGCCTTTCACTTGTATGGTAGCTCCCTTTTTATAGTCTCTACCTTTTGGCTGCTGGTGCTTCTTGCAGAAAACATGCAGCATTGATGGAGTCTTCACCTCTGAAATCTAGCATTACGATCTTGCAGTTCATCTGATGAAGTGGTTTCTATTATTTACAAACATTAGAAAATTTTGCAGGTTCTTTTGACCCTCCTGTGGTTCGTTCTAGCAGATCTTCTCGTGAAGATGGCGTTGTTGCTGTTCCTGGAGCCAATTCTCCACCTCCAGCTGTGCCTCCAAGAAAAACTGTGTACTGCTGGAAGGAAGAAAACGGTAGTGCCCAAACTGACATACTTGATAATGGAGCAGGAAAGGTGTCTCAGTGTGAAGAAAGCCCTACAGAAAGGAAATTACAAGATTGCTGTTCCCAAGATATTTCACAGATTTCAGGCCCAGATAGAAAATCGGGTTCTACTCCTCTTAGTCAATTAGGTTTTCGAGATCCTGCTAGTGTTGGTGCTGGACAACAACTAACAATTTTGAGTGTCGAGGTAATGGTGACAGAAATTATAGAAGTTTCATTGGTTCAATTATTATATTAGAATTTCAATGTTCTGGTGTTAATCTAATGGTTGAATGTTTCATCCTTAAGCGGAACATACATACATGTTCATGCTAGCATAATTGAAAGAGTATAAGACTATGATGGGCATGAGCGTTTTCAATTATAAATATGTAACCACATAAGGCTACGAATGTATCTTAGAATAAAATAAATCTTCTGTACATACCCTTAAATAGGACATTGGAATATTTTCTTTATTTGTCTAATCACATTGTCCTATTGCTTTTATGCTCTAATCTAGCAATTTTAATCACTTTTGACTGTATTATTAAGTATAATTCAAATAAGAAGAATTGACATGCTCAGGGCTTGCTTATTTTGGGAACCTCAATCGCAGGTTCAAGCAGAATCCAGGGGAGATCTCCGCCCCGATCCTCGATTTGATGCCATCAATGTTTTAACTCTTGCTGTTATGGCTGACAATGATCCTCTCATTGAGGTTTATGTGCTTTTGTGTTCTAGAACCGAATTTCATCCAAGGTCAGAAATTTGCAAATCTTGCTAAAGTTTTTTTTTTTTTTGAATAATCTTGTTAAACTTTGATATTCGCTCTTCTTTAGCTTTTCTAGTTGAAATATGTAGAGTGTGGCTTTTGTTGTATGCTCATGATGAGTAGTGCTGATCCAGCAGGGTAAGCATGTCATGTGTAAAGAAGGATAATAGGCCAGGTTTCTAAAATTAATTTTGTACCATATAAAATTTTGAACTATTCTAGCACTGAAAAAGAAAACATCTCATACTTGAACTTATAATAACCATTTTATTTTGTTCTATGGAAAGGCATGCAAGAAATTCTCTGTCACCTGTACAATAAGCATTTCACTTTTCATTCGATTTCTAAAAGTGTTTTTTAAGTCAGTAGTTCTCATGTGACTAGGCTTTCTAGTCAGAGCAAGGATGTTATTTTCTCGCTGCCTTAGGCTTGGGTCTTTATATATGTAATATGTCCAATTTACGCATCTTTCTCCAAACATTATTTGTTCTATATAGATTCTGTTTGACCTTGCAGGAGTCGCGATGGATTGTCTGATTGCAAGATCTTAGTTTTCCTAGAGGAAAAGAATTTGCTTCTCCATTTTACAAAGATTATAAGCAAATTGGATCCAGACATACTGGTAGGTTGGGATGTTCAAGGAGGTTCTATAGGATTTCTGGCAGAAAGGGCTTCATATCTTGGCATTGGATTGCTGAATCTAATGTCCAGAACACCATCTGCAGATAAGATTGTTCAAGATTCTGGACACATCGATGAGGGAGTGCTGGAGAATGTCCATTCTGATTCTCTGATGACTGAGTCTGGTTTAGTAGAAGAAGCTATTATCGAGGATGAGTGGGGTAGAACTCATGCTAGTGGTGTTCATGTTGGCGGACGAATCGTCCTTAATCTCTGGAGGGTGATGCGTTGTGAGGTTAAGCTCAGCATGTACACACTTGAAGCTGTAACTGAAGCGGTTCTCAGACAGAAGACTCCATCTATAAAGCACAATATATTGACAAAATGGTTTTCTAGTGGTTCTGGACATGCAAGATATCGGTGTATCGAGTACTTGATCAAGAGAACAAAGTTGAATCTTCAGATCATGAATCAACTCGACCTGGTATCATCCTTTAGAGGAATTTCGTTTCTAAGTAAAAGGGACTCTTTCTTGCTTAATGTGCTTGTTGCAATATATCTGGATTTTTTTTGTTAGTTTTAATTCTGCTGTTATTCCTTTAAATCATCTCTCATGCAGCTGAACATCTGTCTTTGCAGGTGAATCGGACATCCGAACTTGCTCGTGTTTTCGGCATTGACTTCTTCTCTGTTCTTTCTCGAGGCTCTCAGTATCGTGTTGAATCCATGTTTCTAAGATTGGCTCATACACAAAACTATGTGGCCATTTCTCCAGGGAGTCATCAGGTTATCTTCTCGGCCTAATGAGAAGAATAAGATTTTTGCTTTGTAGACTGTTAGTGCTCACTTGATTTTCTGACCTGATGATAATGCAATAGATGGTTTGTGGATTGATTTTGGCTTGCTTGAAATATCTTTCTTTGGAAAGACTTTATCAAATGTCTAGTGTTTAGTTTTCCACTATTTCATAATGTTTTATTGCATTTGCAATCTAGATAAGTATTGAGTCGCATTGCTCTCCATGGGTGCATTTCATGCTAGTGTTATTATATTTCATTTTGTGTAAGTTCTTCGTTCACTTATGGTCTTTAGAAGCATAAACGCCAGCATTTTCCACTTCTTCATAGCTTTTACTTTTTCTTCTCACAAAATGTTGGCATGTTTCATATGCTTGTCTTGTCAATTTACATAGATCATTCCTTTAAAAGGTGGCTGTAGATCATTCTTGGCTTTGCTTGCAATATCTTTTTTCTGTCTTTGGAGTCTTTATGAAATGCATAGTTTTGAGTTTTGCATTATCTCATAATGTATCAATGCACATTCTAGATTAATTGGTGTCTTGCAACATATTTTGGTGGTGCGTTTAGTGCTTAAAATTATTATTAGATCTGATTTTCCACAAGTTATCTGTCCGCTGATGGTCTTTAACAGCATAAATCTGCACCAAATTCCTTTTCTCTATGGATCTTGTTTTTTCTTTTTGCAAAGTGGGCATGTTTCATAAGATGTTCTTTGTCTTGTTAAGATGGTCTTCTTACTAAAAGTAAATCCATGAGTCCTAGATATCCTTACTGGCTGCATCCTAACTGCACTCCTTTGATTAGGTTGCTTCACAACCTGCAATGGAATGCCTTCCCCTAGTAATGGAACCAGAATCTGGTTTCTATGGAGATCCTGTAGTTGTTTTGGACTTTCAGTCTCTTTATCCATCTATGATTATCGCATACAACCTTTGCTTTTGCACATGCCTTGGGAAAGTTTCACCATCTAGAGAGAATACTCTTGGAGTCGCTTCATATTCACCGGATCCACGTGTCCTCAGAGACTTGAAAGATCAAATATTTCTTGCACCAAATGGTGCTATGTATGTGCCTCCCAAGGTATTTGAGCTTTTCTCTGAAGAACCTATTTATAATGTAACCTACACAACCTATTCATATAGCATCCATCTAGACTGGAAGTGCTATTAAATTAATGTTACTATTCAAGGAATAAATGATTGTGACGTGCTTCTATTTTTTCAAGTTATATTATCACAAATATTTTGTAGTTTTTATCTGAAAAGTTTTGAGATATACTTGCAAAGTCCACTTGCTGAGAATGGTATCATGTCTAGTGTATCTTTTTGGCACACCTGATCACCATATTATCTTCTGAAAGAAGGCTCCGATGAAAAGATAAACTTCATGCGGTAATAATTTTAACAGTTTCTTCCAGATCTTTTCAATCAGAACTGCCCATGTGAGCATCTGCAAATGTCTTTAATGTCCTTAACGCGCCATTGAAACTGGTCTCTTTGGTTCATTGGATAGTTTGTATGCAGTTCCATTGGCTGCTCTAAGACAATGCCCATATGACTTCACACTTTCTGCACCGAAAGGAAAATATCAGAAAGAAATATCTAATGTAAAATATTTTGCCTTCTTTTGCAGGTATGTAAGGGCATACTTCCTCGCTTGTTAGAGGAAATATTGTCAACAAGAATCATGGTAAAACAAGCAATGAAAAAGTTGGCTCCTTCTCAACAAGTCCTTTATAGGGTAAGGCTATTAGTCCTTATATAAAGGTTTCTTCTCAAATTAGCTGTTTTTTAAAAACTAATAACAGGATTTGGAGTGATGGTACTATGTTTAGGGAAGAATCCAAGTTGTTCTTTGCTTGGTGTACTTTTATCAGAGTACACTTGTTGAAAGTGGCCTTTTTTGTGCCAGCTAAAATTATCCATTCATTTATGCTTCATGGAGCTGGCCGGGTTCTAACAAATAATTGTTTCTGTTATCTTTATCTACTCATTTGTGATCTGTTAGAGTTTATAGCAGATTTCTGGTTTGATTTATTTGTTGGAGTTCTTTATTTTTCATTTTTCAAAAATGATTAAAGGAAATTAAAGGAAACTCTGTTCATTCATCTGCAACAGTTTATTGGGCGGTTCACTATCTCTTGTATTTGCAGATTCTTAATGCAAGACAACTTGCCCTGAAGTTGATAGCTAATGTGACATATGGATACACTGCCGCTGGCTTTAGTGGTCGGATGCCTTGTGCGGAGCTTGCTGATAGTATTGTTCAATGTGGTCGTAGAACACTTGAAAATGCAATTTCCTACATTAGTGCTCACGCTAAATGGAATGCCAGAGTTATCTATGGTGATACTGATAGGTATGCCAGACCATTTGAATTGAAGTATTATAGAGGTCAAAAGC
>JAOYND010000028.1:2968958-2983477 GCA_025802135.1 Lagerstroemia fauriei | reverse complement strand
TTTTAAATAACGTGACATATCCGAATAATATTTTTAAATAATGTGACATATCCGAATAATATTTTCAAATAAAAAATCTTAAAATAAAAATCTTAAAATTTTTTTAATTAGAAAAAATATCATAAAAATTGTAAAAATATCAAAAAGATTATAAAATATAGGAAAATTAAAAAAAATAAAAATATTCAAAAAATATGAAGAGATTGAAAAATTTTTAAAATTTGTGAAAAATATAAAAATTTGGAATTTTTTAAATTTTGTAAAAATAAAGAAATATAAAAAATAAGGAAAATGTGAAAATAATTGAGAAAAATATAAAAATTTCAATAATTTCAATAATTTAAATAAAAATTAAAAATTATACGTTCAACTATATAAATGCTTTTGCTAATTTTTTTGAAAATTAGGAAAACATAAAAATAAATAAAAATTTTATTAAATTTTGATGTGTATAAAAACTTAAAAAATAAAAAACTTTCATAAAATAAAGAGATACTTACAGGAAACATCAAAAGTTTTATATTTTTTTGAAAATTTTCATAATTATTGTAGAGGTGATGGACTAATATTTTATACTTCATTTTTAAATTATTTTTAAAATTTTAAATTATTTTTAAAATTATCTAAATTTTTTTAGAATTTTATAAAATTCTTTCAAAATTATTATATTTTCAAGTATCTATTGAATTTTTCTAAATTCCCATTTATACAGAATGGGAAAGGGGCTCCTCTATGATCGAGGATCATAGAAATGACTAGAAAAAACTGAAGGAATATTTGAATCCTTACCAACTTGATCTTGTTGCCCCTGGCAACAAACATGCATGAACCATTTCACGAAGTATGTGTCCGGAAAGCCTAAAGTCTCGATATAGCAAAAGCAATGTCTCCTTGCATAATATGGATTCCAAACATTCATGATATGGATGTGAATGAGTCAAATTACTTATCCCTTGGTCTATTAGTGAACTCTCTCTCCAGGGATTGTGAAAGATGTCCCACTAAAAATATTCTTGTTGTTGCTTTGACTCATATTCCCCAAAAAGTGGATCCTGCTCTAATAGCTCCGAATAATTTAAATACATGCATTAATACCATGAGAGACCTAATTGATACCATGAGGGACCTAATTGATACCATCAAGAACTCAATTGATATCATGAGGGATCCAATTAATACTATGAGAGACCTAATTGATACTAACAGTGACCCATCTGATACAAAATGCATCTCTGAGGGAGTTAAATGAGGCAAAAAATCTCTCAAGGACCCAAGTGACGACAAACTCATCTCTCGAGGACCAAATTGTTATTTACTCACTAATGAAAGAGAGGCAGATGATAATATCTTCTTTTTGTTGTGTATCAAGCTATTCTTCACACCCGAAATTATCTCAAATACCCAAAAAAAATCCTCGACAGAAAAAAAAATATAAGGTTTAAAAGTTACATTTTGTGAACTCACCAACGAGTGTGTCAAAAATTAAATTGATTTACCATATTTCGTACAAAGTTTTGTGCTTAATTTCGTGCTACCGACATGCCCTTTTTTTTTATTCTCCACCAAGTGTGATTTAATTCCAAATCTCCATGTTCTCTGCTTTTTGTAGGTAATTCTCAATGGAAAGATGACGGGTTATATGTCAACACAAGATTTGTTGAGTCAAGAGTCCGACACTTCAAGATGATCGTAAATCAGAGCTACAACGAAGAATATGTGACTTTCTGAAGAAAATTGGCAGAAGAGCGGTATATTTCACCGTCTTGTAACCACCACAAATGTCGTGGCATGACTATGCAAATTGACACTCGAGTTTTTACTAGAGATCTCACATCGGTTATATTATAGAATATAATAGATTTATAAGAGAATTTGATACCATTATCTGGTAGTTTAGATATTTGGGAGGAAATGCGATCAATCTCTTGTAAGGTCCACAAACAATGATGTAATACAAGAGCGTCTGACCACGACAATTTCTGACGTGAATTCGCTTATGTATTCGACAAGTTTTTCCCCCTAAGTGTCGCATAACAACAGTTATCCACGTCAATCCAAGTAGAGTCCTCATGGAGCTAGCAGTTAGTCATTAATCCAGCATGAGTCGTCTCCATGCTAATGGAGAATATCTTTTTATGTCACGCTCTCACGATGTCACCGTGTCACAGTTTTTATGTGGTGATATCAGCCAATTAGAATCAGTAATTTCTATAATTTTTTTTATAAAACCTAAAAAGTAATTAAAAAACTCTAAGAATAACTAATTCTTACTTGATGATACCGTGACATAAAAGACCGCTAATGACTACAATTATCTCTATTAATGGGGTCAAGGAATTTCTATTTACCGAATTACAAGGCGAATTACAAAATCATGGTATATTTCGCCAACTTCCATCCCCATTTTCCTTGGCAAATGGCTCTGCTGAACGCAAATACTTGCGCATCGTTGACATGGGACTTACTCTTATGCATCATTCTTTTGTCCCGATTAAATTGTGGGATTATGCCTTGGAAATGACAGTCTTTCTCGTCGGTCATCTTCCCATAGAATCGCTCAATTTCAGATTGCCATATGGACTTGTTAATTTTGGCGACCCAAATTCTGTTAAGTCAGTCCCGCTATCTGGTTTAAGCTACTTTGTAATTAGAGTTTCTCATATTATATATTTGGAGATCTAAGGATTTTTTTTAAAAAGTCAATATTACTTATCTTCACACATTTCGGGCCGATCTTTTGAGTACGTTGAATTCGTTTCTCCTCTACCAGTAATTTTCGCCGTCAAGATTTTCCACGTAAATTTGTATGTTGTTTTTTCTTTGTTCCTTTGTTATGTATATGCCTTTTGCCCCTTTTGTCATAGAACCCATTTATGGTGGAGCTCCTAGCTATATTACCTACGTGTCATTGGATGTCTCCGTTTTCCAAACTCGAGTCCTTATGCCCGTCATAAATTGGCACCTCTCTCACATCACTGTGCCTTTTTAGGATATCCCAACTGCTGGAAGTCGAAATTATTCGTGAGAAATATAGAAATACGGAAGACATGATTAGCCCAGTAGATCAAATGCTTCGACCATTGTTCCTTCGAACATAATCAATCTCGAGGAGAAAATTATGTTGAAATGAAGCTTGTTCAGCTAGAAATTATCCCTCTAAAATTTCATAGAAAAAGGATTATAACTCGTCTCGCTATCGATGAAACACCTCAGTGCAAAACCGTGAAAACTGAAGAAATTTGCTGCTGCTGTGCTGATCTACTTCGGCTGCATTTAACCCCCATTAATAGCTGAATTTTGCTCTGACAATCTTGGGTGAGTCAAGGGCCATAAAATCCGCATAATTTTCTTGTTTTTCTTTTCATTTGTCTGGCCTAATGAGCTAGACAACCCACCTGACAACATCCTAGGATTGCAGGATATTCAAGCTCGAGTAAGAATGGTCCTAGCATTTATGTTGGCATCTCTCTTGCCTTGGAATTGGTACACTACATGACAGTGTTGACATTGTGTCACAAACCAATAAAATGCTATCAGTTTAAATTTTTTAACAAAAACCTAAAAATAATTTAATCAGTTAATTTAGGAAATCATGTCAGCACTGTCACATTATATCTAGAAGACTTTGTCCTAGCCTTGGGTTCACAGTAAATCAAGGCGTTATCTCGTTTTGGGCAGCTCCAGCGTGGACGAGGCATTGCATGGTTACCTGACAAAGGTTTAGAACACAAACACGGGGATAACTGCCCTGCGCAGTACAAAATCTTTAATGAATATAGTGTCTTGGTATAAAATTTTTCAAATGTAACATCCGAGTATAATTCCTTCTCAAAACATAACAGTTCGGTACATTCCGTCAATTTTTCGTTAACGACGTTAATCACTGATTACATGACGACACGAGTGGCAACTGACTCAATCATCTTTCGCTTACTTGGTGGAAAAATATTCTTTAATTTTAAAAATAAAAAACTGAAATTTAGGAAAAAGGAATAAAAGGATACATCAGCTAGGAGAAATTCTTAGATGGGTTGAACTCATAGATGACGTGGTGAACTTAACTAATGAATGTTTGATACGTCGACAAATACTTCAAATTATGTTTAAAAAATGTATATTATTAATGAATAAAGAAAAGGTGATGTGATACTTTTATGATGGAGTGTTAAATATTCATTGATTGAATTCACGGATAACGTGGTGAGCTGAACTAAAGCAAGAATCTCTCACTGGCTGGGGGCTACTCGGAGGCTGGGTCTCGCGAGAGGGAGAGGGCACTGGCGAGCAGCCCCCGACCAGTGTCTCCCTTCCTTTTCTTTTTAAATTTCGAATCTAAAGAGAGAGAGGATGGGGGCTGAAACTAGATTAATTGGATCGATTGATTTCTAAATAGTAGGTGGTGTACACTGAAATTAAAATGTAATATAGTATAATATGGTAAATTCATAAACTCTGAAGGTCACCACCTCCCTGGTATTGTCAAAATTATAATTATTATTAATAAAAAAATTATAATCACTTTTATATGGAATAATAAACTATAATTGCGTTTTATGATAATTTTACCCAATACAACAAATTATCAAAGAGAGGATGAGAATGGGAAGTTATGCGTACAAGTACAACTTCAAATTATTCTTGACACTCTGGAAATTATTCTCTCATTGTATGGAAATTCATGAGGTCAGATGTCCGAATCCCCCCACACATGTGCTTTACATATGAACTAACTTGAATTCATAGACTTGTGGAGTGTTCATGGACCCGGGGAAAATAAACTCCTCATTATAAAAAAAAATTATCATTTTTTTCATTTTATCATTTTAGTTATTAATAGCTTAAGACCTTTTACAGTGAAAAAAAGGGAAGAAGAAATTGTTTTCTTTGACGTGCACTACCATGAATTATAGGCTATGTTACTCCCACTAACATAAGTTGGGTAAAGTCGTAAATAGTATCCTATATTTGAATACAACTCATTAAAGAGGCGTTTGGCTCGAGTATTATAACATTGCGGGAAAGTCAAGATTGCGGGAAAAGTTTAAATATATAAAAATTTCTTGGAAAATGGGTGAGAAAGTGAAATTTTTGTATTTCGAAAAATGTAAATTGATGGTAAAGTTTAGTAAGTATAAGTAAAATGGTTGTAAAATTAATTGCAATATAATAATACTGTATTTTTTAGATGTAAAGAATTCACCAATTACATTATAAAATTTTAACCAATGTAATCTAATATTACATTAAACTTTATAGACAAATATTATGATCTGTAGTGTAAAGTAAATTGTAACCTGATATTATAATCCACTTTAATCCAATCAAACACCTCTAACGGGGCGTGACATTTGGTTCGAGTATTGTTATATTACAATGGAAAGTAAGATTGCATGAAAAGTATGTTGTAATGTAAAATTTGTTGTGTTTGGTATGTGATTTTTTTTATAGAAGAGGCATACAAGTCTAGAAATGGTAGATAGTAGAAGAGGGGATAAAGGGGAAACAAGAAACCCCACGAATGACATCGAAACGAGGACTACTTTTGGTAAGTGTTTTAGACTATTGGAAGAGTTGTTGGAAATATAATATTATAATATTTAATGTGATATGAAATAATATACATTTACAAAAATACTCTCTTATGTTGAATAAATATAAAAGAACATTGAAGGACAATAATGGAAAGATGGAGATGTTGACGGATGGATCCCACTAAACTGCACAAATTTGAGGAAATCATGGGGGTCTTTTTGGAGGTGAGCCTCGTAAAGTTAGAATAACATCCTTCTGGGAACGCAAGCCTTTTACTGGGAGAACAGCCTGGCCTACTAAAAATTGGACTAGATTACAGCCAAACATTGTATAGTAAGAGGGAACGTATGGATCCTACAAAGTTTTCGTTTTACATTGATCTAAACAGGTACTAAGGGAAAAAAACAAGGACAGGAATGAAGGGTAAGGAAATAATATAATGAAGAGATCCATAGGAAAAAAGAATTTTAATCTAAGTAACTACACTAATCTCTAGCATTATATTAATTTTGAATATTTCAATATTTTCCTCAATTAAATACTAATTTGGAGTTGAAAGAAAATAGATTTTAGGAAGATATCGTATATGATTCCAAGCTTCATCCTCTCCTACAAAAACTTGTACCCTCTTCCCTCCAAAGAAAAAGAGGTGGGAAAGAAGGATGCCTTGTAGTCATACTTTGGCTGCAAGCTTCTGTTTCTCCGACAAAATCTCGACCTGAGGCTTCCTGAGATCGGAAGAGGGAGCCAAACTTTCTGCTTGTTGAGATGTCACAGACTCAGAGGTGTAAGTTGGCCTTCCCCACTTCCTTTGGACACCTCGAGTCGTAGCTTCACCTCACCAGATTCCGAGGCCGGTAAGCACGACAATGAGGCAGAACGGTTCATGGAATAAGATGGCTCAGGAATGGGGGCGAGTTCGGCAATGGGGGCGAGTTCGGCTGATGATAAGTTAGAGTCTGAAGGAACCTTCGGCTTTAGCGGAACCGCTGGCGGCTTGGGAGGCTCATAAGCCTCGAACCTGAGACTGTTGATGGAAGAAGCGTCCTGTTGATCTCGACTTCTAAAGCTGGCTGCATCCAGTGATTCGTGACGCTTGTTTTCAGGGATGTAAAGCTGAGCACCCTTCTGCAGTGCTTCCTGGACAAAACTGTTGAGGAATGAAACACTTTTATCAACCTGCAGATCAACAGAGAATTCATCGAGTTTCCAGAACATTGGAAAGGTTAAAGGGAATCGAACGTGCAGCATGGAGCAGGAGATCATGTCGAACCCCTCTCAAAAATACCTCGATGTCTTCACAGCTTGCGTCAAACGGCATAATGCACTCCACGGTCTCAGCGTCTAACTCCATTAGTGCCCGCAGTTCATATGCACGCTGCTGTAAATCCGTAGAGTGGGAGGCTGCTAATTCTTCAATGGAGGATTGACACTGAACATGGAAAGCACAATTTAATGGCATTCTCATCAGACTGTAACTCCAGCCACCACTCAGTAAAGCAAGTCTCTGCATGTACATACTCATAGTAAATGGCCTTGTGAGTCTCTCAAGGTATCAGAAAGGGGGAGGAAATCAGACCCATCTGTCTTAATAATCACAAGTCAAAGATCCAGGAGCATTCATACACATGGTTCTCGATTACTCGGAAGGACAAAGATGGACAAAGCACTCCACAAGTCTCAGGTTTCCTTAAAGTGTAAATGTTTATGGAGAGTAGGAACAGGCGCGTTTGGAGAAATTAACCTACCTCAGGAAGAATATCGAGCTTTCTCCCAGCAGCTATTTCAAATGCATATAGCTTCATCAATGCTGTAACTGCATATGCCTGTAACAAGGGAAAAAGAAGCACGTGGTTAGTGGAACAACATTAACATAAAGGAACGTCCAATATGCTTTTTGTTTTTGCCAATGTTTTCACAGATTAGCAGAGGCTTGTACTGCACACAGAACAAACTCATTTTTGGACTGAAACATGGCCTTTCAGTTAGACATCCCATGTTTTAAACATAAAGGAACATATCTCCATTTGTCACTTTGGAGACGAAAGAAACGAAAATGAGACATCTAATCTTTTAAAAGAACGAGATCATTTCATGAGGAGAATCTTCGAAAGATATAAAAACGAGTCAAACCACATGCAAAAGCAATTGGTTTATAGTCCACAAAACCCGCAACAAGCAGAACTCAAGTACCTCGTTCAACAAGAGGATATCTTAATAGTTTCATCATTTGAGTATGCCTCAACAATATCATATAGCTTCTCGGAAATGTAAGGGGCAGAATACTTCCTATCACCACTTCCATACTCTCCCAACACACAGCAGATAACCTTTAAATTTGAGAAATAAAAGGGCGGGTATATCGCCGCTTCAGCGTTATGAAAAATCCCGAAAGGAAGTATAAGAGCACAATCCAAAAGTGAGAGAATGTACCTGTAGGAACATCGATGGAAGCTTTGGCTCGGCAGCTATGCGCAAGTAGGACTCCACATGAGTGCATCAAAAACAGTTCAGACATCTTTTATTACAAGGCATACACATACAGAGATGGAAGGACAGGAAATAGGTCAATCTAGTGGACAATGCACATACATAAATATAGTTTCCACTTGATACCATAGGCAATTTAATTTGAAAAAAATAAGACAAAACAAGTAACACAGCAAATTTGTCACTAGCAGAATTAATTTGCCGTCACCAAACGAAACAAAGACAAACAATTCTCAGAAAGCACCATGTTTTAGAAAGGGCATGCCTATATCAACATTCACTTTCTATGCTTAGCAGGTGCCCCAACTAACATCAGAAAATGCTTCATCAATGAAATATTTGTATTTACACGGAAAAAAAATACTAAGATTAAGAGAGCCACCTTTTCCCTGCTTCTCTTAGGATACCTTGTGCTATAAACAACAGGCTGATTCCTTGGGAATTTACAAATGAGTTCTTTATCCACTCTCAATCTCTTCCTCTAGAGTATGTGACAATAATAAACATCATTATCCACCATATCATAAATGTCAGCAGCATTGAATTGATTACTTTCCACATAAGAAAGGTTCGAAGAGAGATTGAGAAAACATTATATGTATAATTTACTTGGCCATTCTAGAGCTTGTCATCCATCAAAACCAGTTCTTGCAATCCAGCATCAAAAAAGTAAGGGTAGACGAAACATACAGCTGATGATCGTAGCTGACTATCTGCAGCATCATCATCTTGTCCAAAGCCCTCAGAAATCAAACTCATGAAGTTATGGGCAACCTTCACATTTACCAAGTCTCCAGCATGCTCAAATACTCTATTTATGGTCTGCACGGTGTACATATGGTATATGGAAAATTTAGATGCTTTAATGATCTTGTGTAATTGACAAGACAATATGGTGCTAGACCTGAATAAACCATTGATTGTTTGGTGCAAATTGCTCCGCAAGTTCAACACACCGAGATGCTGTTTCAGCTTTGTAGTGATTATCAGTGATGCTTATCATGTAACCGATCATGCGGTCAACAATCACTTCAACATTCGACGACTTCTTAATTCTGTAGAGCAGCTGAAATGTTTTTCATTTTAGTGTGTCATCTGGGTCCTGATTCATGCAAGTAAAGGAAGAATCAGATCTTAAAGCATATTTCACCACCCCAGGTGATGACATCAGACAGAACAAAGCAATATATACTTCCAAGTTCCAACGGTGCATACAGCTAATAAACATAAAAAGAGAATACTCCTCACCTCCAAGCAATCGATAACAGCCAACTGGTGTTGCTCAGCAATTTCAGGACTTATCAATCGGCTGAGAGCATCAATACCAATATATTTGAGATTATGACTCATCCTGCCAAAATAAATAGCAATTTCATGTGAAGATCTCATTTAAAGGCGAGAGCTATTACATGAGTGATTCACAGAATCTGCAAAAAGACCTTTAAAAGTTCGGAGATCGCCTCGGCAGCAGCTTCCAGTAACTTGGTGTTCGGATAAATACAAGAAGCACAGCATATGCATTCATATAAAACAGCACTGCTTATATTGTTATACACTTCTCCTCAATATGTCACCAAATATAGTGTACACACATGTTCACTTGGTCGCTTGTCCCCACTTCCTAACAATGCCAGTATCTTTAACAGTTTGATCTGCATAAGCATTATATCATGCAGTGAATAAAATCTTATGGAAACCAGGTTTAAATCAAACACAAAAAGAAAAATATCGACCTAGACAGTAAACTAATCCATCCCAGAGCAATATAAACTCATGAAAAGTGAGAGTAGTTTAACAATCTACTGTTCCAACAGCAGCCCATCTATAATCAAAAGCAAAGTTGCCCTGTTACGAGGAAAACTTGATGTATTTAACCTTCGATTAATATCAGTGCATGAGAAGACACCTGAATGAATGGGGCGGGCATGTGATGATATTCATAACCCTTCGGCGGCGACGTTCAATAACCTGTTTAAGAATGCTCACGAAGCTGGTAACTAAATCCTTATAAGAATTGACATCTATGATTATGAGGTCGAAAAGAGGGCAAAGTGTCGCAGCCATCACCCCAGGATCATTGTCGCAAAGCTTCTGCAAGAGAAAATGACCCGCTGGAAGAGGATAGTGCAACCATTTTTCGATATGTGCTGATTCATATCAGCTAAGAAGTTTTGCAGATTGTTACCTTCTGAAAGTTGGCGGTGAGATGGGAGACTGAAGCTGGAGATCTCTGATAAAACCGATGAAGAGCCATGATCGCCTTCTTCCTCACGTCCTCCTTGTGATGGCCCAGCAGCTCCACAGTCTGTGGCAATACCGCAGGAATCGTCTCCTCATTGATCAACCGGCACACGGCATTTAAGGCAGCGCAGACCACAAGATAGTTATCGGACTTGAGATCCTTCTGAATCGTGTTGACAATGAGGATGATGAGGTCGTGGTCCTCGTGGAGGAGCAGGGTAATGGCCAAGTAGCCCGTCCGCTTGAGGAGGAGGTTGTCATCGTGAGTCATCTTAACTGCGTGGATGTGGCCGAAGGAGGCCTTGTGGCCGAGCATCTCGATGTAGACGAGGTAGATTATGTACTCCTTCATCTTCCGCTTGGGAATGTCGGGCTCGACTATTCAGCCATTGAGGGTTTCAATCTCGCGGAGGATGATCTGGTCCTCCTTGGACTTGGACCGAGCCTCTCCAATGGACTTCACGAGATCAAGGAACTCCTTCGATTGCCCAAACCAGCCCTGGGATCACATTGCGAGCTCCCTGCCGATCGTCTTCAGCTGCTCCATCCTGGCTCGCTTCAGAACGGCGTTTCACTCTTGGAGTGACGGATCGACGTTGGCGCGTAACATTGCCAGTTCTCGGAGGGAATGGACACTTCTGTGCAGAGAGAAGGAGAGAAGGTTCAGATATGGATCCAAGAGAGCTCAGAGCCATGGAGCGTTATACGGAAGAGGGGGTCTCGAACCTCGATCTCGAACAGCGCAAGAGAGCGAGAAGTGGCGAAGCGGAAGGAAGAAGATAGAGAATGCTCCCAGGAAGAAACAAACTCCAACGACCAGAAAGGAGAGATTCTCACGTTACACTGTCGTCGCTTCATCCTTCAGCTTGAGTTTATCAGTTAAACTAGGTTAACCGGTGCTTAATTCGAGTTTTTATATTTAATTGTGAATATATTAAAATTAAAAAATGATATTGGCCTGTCAAGATAGTATCATTAAAATTCTAATATAATCCAAAAAATCGGTATCTGTCAAGATCGAGGCTCAAGAACCCATTCCAAGATTTTTTTTGGCCATTCCAGCAATTGAGTCATTTGTTTCGATGATATTTTTCAATTCATTAATAATATTCACATTTTAATAATAGTGTTCTACAATAATGAAAACTTAATTATAAATGCTTTCTAAGAAGTGCAATACTTCTTACTGATATCTCTATTATTTTAAATGATAATATAACTAGTTGGTCTCTTTTTCAATTTTCAAAAAATACTTGTGACCGCTAACCTTTTAACCAATAAAAAACACAAATGAGGATAAGTTGAAAAATCATTCAATGAAAGTATAACTATCATTTTAAGTCAAACTACCTATAATTTTCTTTTTTCAAACATATATTTTATTTTTTATCATTATATTATAAAGGTTAAAATTACTATAAAATTAATACTTAATTATAAAGTCACATCACATATTATTACATAAAAATAATATAACTTTATATTCAATTACAAATTTGTTAATTTTGTACGTAGTACGGGTTGATCTCTAGTATTATATAATTATTATCTGAATTTATTACTTTAGTAGTGCACTCAACTCATTTAAGAATTTTTCAAGAGAAAGAGAGGAAACAATTATTTAACTCCACAATTTTATTACCATCAAGGGTGATATTCTAGTGGTTCAAAGTTAACTCTGATATAATTTGATGAGTCTAAGGTTTAGATTCGAATCTTTTTTGCGGATTTGTGTCAAAATATAAGTAAAATATATGTTCAATGGTCCTAGACTTGGAGGATATCCACTTGTTAGACTATAATAAACTTTTGATGAACTACGCTATTGGGATCAACGCACAGTACTGGCTATTCAATTCGTCTGATGTGTTTCACAAATGTAATGAAATGATATATTTGAACTTACATTTGATATTTTTTTTTACTTGATTGCACTTACGAATCTTATTATGTGTATTCCATTAAGGTAAACTTTTTTTTCTCATATTGATGGATAATATTTCTTTAAAAAGGACATATGGATTGCTCAATCATCACTTTTCATAATTGCAATATAATTTCATATTTTCAAAATGCACTCAAAGATTACCAATCTTCTTTATGTGTTATTAAAATTTATTTTATAAAAATTATTCCATTCCATTTCTTTCCACTCAATTATACCAAACGTAAAGCACTAAGGTGACACTATTCGTTCATAAAAACAAGGGGAACTGTTATAGTTGCCCTAGTCGTGGAAAGTCAGCAAGGTTATCAACCCCTACGAGTTGATCTGGTAATGAGAAGAAATATTAGTATCTTTCTCATCTAAAATTCAAACTTATCTAAAATAAGTATGTATTAAGGGGTCAATCTCACGTCGGATAAATAATAAATTAAAATATGATCTATAAGGAAATATAGTACCACCGCCTAATAATTTAAGTTTTTAGATGAATATGAGTTTAACCTCTTATAGGTTTGATGAAAATTTTATATGGTATTAGGTTATCGTGTACACCTTGCTAGGTTCAAACTCGTGGCCCATAAGTCTGAGATTGAAAGAAAAATATTTGACTCGTGGTTAGTTGTTAAACTTGAGTATGGAACTTGTGATAAGAGAATCTATTACCAAAAAAACACATCTTGTATAATTATTAGCCCAAGGACGAAAGAAAAAATTGCATTGTGGTTAGTTCTATGCCACGCCTAAGTACGAAAAAAAGTCCGACTGAAGGTCAGTTGTTGATAGCAGTATTTGCATGTAGCAAGTGTGAGTTACATTGCTACGTAAGGACGGGTGTTGAGGAGTCAATCTCATATCATAAAAATAATATATTAAAAGTTTATTTATAAGATAATTGAGTATTATCACCTAATAGTTTAGACTTTTAAATCGATATAAGCCAAACCTCTTATAAACTCGTAGATAATTTTACAGTCTATAGTTCTAGGCTTATCTACTCTATGTGCCTACATACGTGCGTACGGGACCATGAGATTAATCGGATACAATTCGAATACCCCGTGATATCAAAAAATAAAGAATACAACATTCTTGAACTCATCTTTCTACTATGTTATCAAAATACAATATCGAAAAATTAAGAAATTGAAATATAATTTATAAGATAATTAAGTATCACCACCTGATTTATACGAGCTAAGCCTCTTATAGGACCAAGTGAAAATTTTACATGGTGTCAGAACTAGTTGTCATGTGGACTCACAATACGCCAATTCGATACTGAAAGAAAAATATTCGACTCGTGGTCAATTATATAGCTCGAGAATGGGAGAGAAAAGCTCGGCTCATGGTCAATTGTTTCCCTCGCCTGAGTTTGTTTCCCTTGCCTAAGTATGAAGGAAAAAAGTCCAGTTCGAAATCAGCTATTTAGGACTGTTATTCAGAGCATGCAAAAAATGTAAACGTATTGCCACGTGATGGTAGTGATAAAGAATAAATATCAGATATGACAGTTAAGAGATTGGTACCTGGTTTAATAAGAGAATTGGGTACCACCACCTAATAATTTAGATTTTGAATAAAAACAAACTCAGTTTTGTATTTGGATTTTGAGTGAAAATAGGCTCAATTTTGTAGTGATGTGGAAAATTTATGGTGGGGATAGCAGTTGGTAAGTATGCTATTGTTTTGATTGTTACCAACAACGAAACCGGTATTACACGCATGCAAGACAGACAAAAGTATACTATTAGTAATAAAGACAATGAGCAGATTTGTGAAATTGATGTTGTTGCATGATTTTGAATAAATGGTTGAAATATTGACTCTTATATAGATTGTTCCATTACATCTTTTTGTTAAGGACAGAGAATTATATTCTAGTTCCGTATTCGGGAATGGGGCGTGAATGATTTTTATCATCAGATATGGATTGTGCTGCTTGACGATGGTGGGGTACCATCAACTAACTGGTTGTGATACAGAGATTGAGAAATTCTTAACCGAGCTACATTCAACATAAATTATTAAAATAAAATGCCAGTACTTTATCGTTGGACGTAAATCATCATATTCAAATAAAACAAAGTGTCAGTATTATATTCTAATAATTAGTGATGAGCTCATCTAACACATGAATTTCTACGCAGAGATGGGCAAGGGAGTAGGAAACGGGCGATGCCGGCGAGCACTTTTGTGGCTCGATTCATCCACCTTTTGGAAATTACAATATTTTTTGTAGTTCGAAGATTATATCTTTGTGGCCTTGTTGAGGAAGTGGTGTTGTTGCAATGACACAAAGCTCTGGTTC
>JAOYND010000028.1:2261811-2275047 GCA_025802135.1 Lagerstroemia fauriei | reverse complement strand
ATTGCGCTGCTAGTTTTCTTCGGAACAGTAAGGGTCTGTTTGGATGGGGTGAGTGAAGGGGAAGGGAGGGGAGGGGAGGAAAACGGAAGGGAAATATTTATCTTGTTTGAATTTATTATAATAAAGTGAAAGAAGGGAAAAAATTAGCTTCGGATGCGTATGACTTATTAATTAATAGGTAAAAAATACACTTCTCTTCGTATCAAACTTGATTACAACCTTTTTCTTGTATTCACTTCTCGAACATAGAAGATTCAATACACTGAATAAATCAAAAAAGAGAATACTCTATATGATTATAAAATAAAGTGTCGTACCTCGGATTGGTGCGGAAGGTGTTCGTTGGGAGTTGAGAGTAGAAGAACGACAATCCGTTTCTAATTTTACATGAAAGAAAAGTGATATTAGGATTTTTATATTGAATGGGTAATTTGGTAATCTTATTTTATGTGAATTTTTAATATTCATTTCACCTCATTCAACCACGAATCGGCGGTGAAAAAAGAAAAGTGGCCTTTGGATGGGAATGAGAGTGAATAATTCCTTCCATTCTCCTTCCCCTCCATTAAATAAAACTACCTAGGAAAAAAAATTCCATCTATACACTCCATCCAAACACAGGGTAAGAGAATCCAAAAGATAACCAAAAATATAATAGGAATTGTATAAATGTAGTAGGGATGGAGCTGAGATTTACTGAAAGAGATGAGGAACATCTGTTACTGAAAATTTTGTGGCTGATGGGAAGGAGCCAATGAGGTGGAGGCAATGAAAGGCTGTGATTGGATGAGAAGTGCTGGGGCTTTATGCCTTATCCAGTCTGGCAAATTCTGCTGCAAGTTGAGGAGGTCAGACGTCTCTTTTCAATTTCACATTCAGATCTTCTAGATGGAGAAAATTTATGACCTTTTAGTGGGCCCACTCAGTTGGATCCGAGTAGTCATTGAAGCTCCAAGAGCCTTTCACCTTTCCTGGTAGCCATGTCTGATACCGGTAAAACTGGTGCTGTTGGGGCTGGGGCTTATCATCGCCAGGCCTCCCATCAACATGTCAATCCGACATCACTCTCTCATCTTTATTCTTGCTTGTTGATATTAGGTCACCAGGAAGGGGGGAAGGGGGAATAATGGGTGCAAGTGTGATGTGCAAAGAGCTTTGAACTATGAGTATTTTTGTGGGTTCAACAGGGCAGGGTCGGGTCCAAAGGTCATGCCACTTGTCAGGTCAAATGACAGGGCGGGAGTTCAGATCATTAAACAACCACATTGACCCGGTCCTTTGTCAACCCCACTTGTAGAGGAGAAATTCGAATACTGTGATCAGGAAGACCGCTTTGCAAACTTCATGGGGGTAAACTACAGCAAATCAAGCAATTTTCAGAACATCAACTAACAGATTACAAGATATATAAGAGGAGCGCACATACGAATTAAAGACAAAGTGTATAAGAGTAGATATCGAGATGTCCCGTTTACACATGCAGCAAATCAGAAACTGTCAAAGGAAGTAGTCATCTTGTTTCCAGGTTACAAACTAAGCTTATATACAAATACTGCGACATTAGAAGGGTTAAAACTAACCAGTCAAGAGGGTAGCTAACCATCTTCTACACGTGGCGAAGATACGAGGTCTGGTACTGATAGCCGTTACCGAAGAAGTTTCCAAGGCCGTGAGGGTGAGTAGGGAACATGGGAGCAGGGGTCAAGGTGTAAGCATGAGGTCCCAGGATGGAGTGACCGTGGTTGTCAGCAGGCCCGGAGTAAAAGTAAGGCCTATTGTAAGTGTTCTGAGGGTATCGGTTATGGTAGGTCTTGGTGTCAGCAAGGGTGTTAGCTATAACACGGGGAGTGGGTCTTACAGTTAGGGTGTTGGCACGGGGCCTCTTGGTTTGAGGCTTTGAGACCTCGGTCGCTCTTTTCTGGTCAGCCTTGGCCTTCTCAAGGTGGACGACTCTTTTCTGAAGCAGGTCGACAGGGAACTGATCCACGAGCTTGTGTTCTTCGATGCACTTGATCACAGCCTTCAGGGCAGTCAGCTCCTTGTCGTTGACATCGACCTGCTTAATGGGAATTTATAAGTGAAGATCAAACTAAGAGGTTTCCTAGGAAACTTCATAATGATTACCAAACAATGTATCAGAAATTGTTTCTATGCTTTCAAGAGCTACTAATGTTAGAAAGATAGATATTAATATAACCTCCAGGGTTACGTTTTTCATAACAAACCTGGATAATGTGGGGTGAATTTCCATGTCTGACAGATGAGGAAACCTTTCTCGCTTCCTGCAGGTAGGACTCAAGCAATGGGACGGGAGGGAACTGTTCTGTGAGCTCAAATGCAAATGCCAAATTAACGGCATCAATTTGCCTTCCACTTTTTATCAAGATATCGATGACACCTGCACAGTCAAAGCAACGAAACAACCATCGCCCATAAGAAACTTGTTGAAAATATTGATTATGGTGGAGGAAGAATTGTTATGAAGGAAAGACAATTGAGTTATCATAGATCCAATGACAAAATTCAAAGAGGGTTTTATGTCACCAGAAATTGGTTTTGGAGATGGAAACAAAGACACTTTCAAAAAGGAGCAAAGCAACCTATTCTACTGAGGAGAAAAACTGTAAAATATTTTTCTGAAATGTCATGAAATACCGACCTGGCATCTTCTCAGACAGACCAAGGGAACGGCAAAGATCAGCAGCTTGTCTCCTACGGGACACCAGAGGAATTAACCCAGCTATGTATTTCTCATCAAAGTCTGAAGCAACACCAAAAGTCTCCAGAAGTTGCAAAAATGCATGGGCCTCTAACGAATTCCCATTGCTAGCATCCAAATCAAGAGAATCTAGTTTTAGTTTCCATTCTTCAGCAATTGCCCTTGCTTGCTGTTTAGTGTCTTCTGAGATAATATCAGTCAAATAGTCAGGATCCTTGTATGTCAACAGAAAGCTGAGGCACTCCATCAGCATGATGCAGGTCCGACGAAGACCCAACAAGTTTCCTTCTTTCTTTCCATCCAAATATGGCAGATCACTGCCATAAAAGTCTTTAAGGGAGTTCAGAACGAGTGAGGCAGGGTTTACTGCAGCTTCCAGAGCAAGCGGAATTTCCTCCCTTATAGAAGCAATATTCTTGCGATGGTCTGAGATGAATTTGTGAAGCCCTTCTGAATCCATATCTTTACATAATTTATCCAACATTGAATATGGCTTCACTTCCTCCTCTACCTCTATGACAGTGTTCTCTGAACTTTCTTTGGAGTCTTCCAAACTACTTTCACCACTTACTATGTCAAGCACATCCTCTTTACTTACAGATACCTCAACCCGGTCCTCATCATGGACAATGGCAGTCTCCGGAGAGAATCCACGGGCATGCTTCTTAGAAGCTTGTGCAATTGCACCAATAGCAGTATCTCTCTTCTTTTGAAGCTTCTCCAATAAAGATTCCTCCTTCGCTACAATAGCTGATTCACGCCTCTCCAACAATTCTCGTGCCTCTGAAGTTTTTCTTTCATACTTCTTTCCTTGGTCTTCCAATTCATGGAAGCGTCTCTTCAGAGATTTTTCAAGTCCATGGAAATGTGCTTCAAGCTCTTTCCATTTCAAGTTTAGAGTGATTGCACGGTGACTTTCAAGCTCAGCAAAGGCTTTGTGAAGCTGTTGTATCTTGGATGTTGTGGTGTCCATCAGAGTCTCAACCGATTGGGGACCTTCCATGGAAAGATGCCCTGCATAGTGACAATGGAAAACCAAAAAGATCTGAATAACCACATCATAGCAAAAAAAAAAGAAAACACTATATAGATAATTATATGAAAAGAGATTTTATAATCATCGACACTATGATCTGTACAACACAAACACAAATTTCTCAATGAATGTAGAGCATCAGATTGAAATAAGCCATTACAAGTTACAGCATTCACGGACTGCACCAGTGAGAACATCTACCTCAAAGATTCACATAGAATTCTAAAGAATGAGAAGGTTTTTGACCTCAGCAACATACAAGCTAGTAACCATACATCCAGCCCAGCCCCTACATTTTACATTGAGCAACTTTATTCATGCAATAACAAGGATACGAAGTGCTGTTCATGGTGATTATGGAACAAGATAGAACTTGTAGAGGAAGGGAAATTATAATGGAGCTTTGACAGATACATCTTTAGAGGCTCCTCACTTCTAGTTGCTTATTTGTCTGCTTAGGGTTTTAGGCACTGAATGGGGAAAAGAGTTTTGACAGCCCTGTTTCAGTAGAAACTTTCCTATGTTGGAACAACTCTCCAGCTGATCTACTACTGAAACAAGTTGTACATCAAATCCCTTAGGAGGAAAAACTGACAGGCAGTGGCCGACAAATGATATAATCCATTGATTCACTGTTCAAAGTGATATATGTAAGTGTTGCATCAGAAAACAAGCTTCTTCGTACAACTACAAGCAAGAAAAATATAGATCACGAAAACTCAAAATGTGCTAAGCCGTAAATGAGACCAGCTGAACTTTTCAGCTCAATCGTGACGAAGATGTAAGATCCAGAAAGCTAAAACAGTAAAAACCAAACGCATTGATGGAAAGCGAGACTAGAAGAAGCGGATAACCTAAATCAGAGCTGTGAAATCACATCAAGAAGTTAAATTAAATTTTCAGTCACATTAAGAGAGCGATTCAGCTTCCACCACAGGCATTACAGCTAATAACTCTCTACATTATGAACTTCTCGAAGTAAAATTACTAAAAACTCTACGAGAAGAACTCAATATCCTCCTGAGAAGCTTGCTCCAACATTTAGCCCTAGAAACCAAACGGAGCGGATCTATAGTGAGAACCAGACACAATGAAGGAAAACTCACCGGATCAGAGCAGAAATTTCTCAGAGGAGCTCGAGGAAAAGCCGGAACCGGAGCGAGTTCAGTCCATTTTCAGGGAATTCGCCGCCGAATCGGAAGCTTCCGAGGGCTCGGAAAATCGCAGCTGCTCGAGGAGGGAGGAGGAAAGAGATGGAGAGAGAGAGAGAGCGAAAGAGGAAAGTTGAAAGAGTGAGGGGGGAATGTTTTTAAGACAGAACTCTGTCTTCGACTTTTTCCCGGGCACTTCTGCTTTTGCTAATTTCCCGCTTTCTGTCTGCGGGCCAAAGGAAATAATTTTATAAATATTATTTCCGTGATGAAGTATTAATAGAATTAATCTAATTAATAATAATTGTGATAAATATTCTTCATTTATTATTATTTTTTGGTATTTTTCATATCACTTAATGAGATAGGAACATTAAAAAATTTATGTGAGTAAAGAGATACATTAAGCACATAAATTACAGTATTGGTTATAAGTAAAACTCGCGCTTCGCAGCAAGAATATAAATTAACAAGAATATAAATATTTTATGGTTTGTTAAAATAAAATGATGGCGAAAAGAGCATGCAATGATGTGAAGAGCAGATATACTTCTAGAATAAATCGTATAGTAATGGAAGGTAAATTACTTTTTAGGTTTCTGCAGAAAGTAAAAGATCTTATTCGGTCTCATAGTGCAGAAAAAAATGAAATGGATAATAAAGAAAAGGAATGACAAATAAAAAGCAAATAACGATAAAGGCGAGAGTTGTATGAGCTCCACCGCATTGAGAAAAAATTTTAAAATGAAAAAGAAAATTTCACAGGAAATAAAAGCCAAGAACCACGACTTAAAAGGTTGCGTGGGCCCAACCGTATAGGAAAAATTCAATAAAATAAATAAAATTTTAAGAAGCCATCACGTGGCAGTCTAAGAGGGTTATAACCCTCTTTTACTATATTAAGAATATATATTATAATACGATATGTAATTTTTTTCTAGATATAATATGATATGTAATTAATTAAAGCTCGACCGTGTATGGGCAGTCATGTATTACTACTTTAAGGGAGGAGACATTCTTTTGGGGTCACTTTTTCCTTTCTTAAAATACCATTTGTTGAAATTTTACTAACCCTTATATTAGAATGAAATGAGATCATGATAGTAAATCCATCAAGTGTAACTACCAATTTTCCACCATTTCTCATTATTTTATTTAAAAATTAATTATTGAATAATTATTTTCTTCAATCGTGCATGAATATATATTTCAAATAAATTTTATTTAAATAACACATTGTTTATGGTACAGATAAACTCTAATTTTATTTATATCTACCACATCTAATCCTAAAATTTATATTTTTACAAGTACAAAAATTTTACATTTGAATCAATATAGATTGGTGGTTTGTCACATCTTCCTCTTATATGAGATTTTGTGTTTGAATCTTATTAACAAAAGAATTTATATTATGAAAATTTTACCCTCAATGGACCGATCACTTTAAACATCAATTAATCAGTTCTAATTGAACTTTTAAATAACAGGTGGCATTCACCGAAAATTTTTACTATGAAATATTTTAGGTAGTCTTACAACAACTAGACCACGGTGGAAACTGTGTTTAGTGATTCGGGGAGTGCTCCGAATAGGGGTGATCGGGTCCGGGTATCCTATTTTTTTTCATGATACATGGACCCTACCCGATATATGACCGATTCCTAACTTTTAAATCCGAATGCTACCATGTAAAATTAGGAATCAGACCCTACCCAGAACCTATGGTATACTATAGGTTCCGGGTACCTTGTTGGAATCTGTCATTTTCTCTTCTCATCACGATAACTTTACAAATATATGATTCATGCGTTTTATAGTTAAGCGATCTAATTTAGGATAGATTTTTATAATTCTAACTTCGTTTTTATTAGTTTAATATAATGGTATAGTATTTAATAAATATTTGTTGAATTTATATAAATTTTAATACGTTTCATTATTTATTTATTATTCTTCTATAAATTCTATTGATATTTTGAATAAATAATTATAATTTTGTTATGTAAAATAAAAAATTATCAAGTTAGGAGTTTAAAGGTATAAACAACATGAGAATTAAATAAGGAACGAGAAAATTATCGTTAATTAAATATAGAGATAATTACAACAGAAATCTTATATGTTTATCATTTTTTACAATTGAGTCATATAACTTTGGCGGAACAGTGACAAATCAGACTGAAAGTGTACCAAAATTGATCTTATAGGACTAAATTAACCATTTTCAAAGTTATAGGACTCATTTGTCAAAATTGATAAACATATAGGATTTCTAGTGTCATTTTTTCATTAAATATATAATCGATTCCTATTCCGGTTCTGCATATTTTATAATTGGAATCAGAACCAGAATCTATTATAACTAATTTTTTAAATTATTACTCGGACCTTATCCAAATATCATCAGTATACACTCTGCAGCGGGATAAGGAGGGAATGTGATTTTAGAATATACCGTCCGTGCTAGTTAGAATTTCAATTCCACCACCAGTGCCGAGAGGTGGTTATCGCCTACAACCAAGCCCATCACATAGCCTTTAATCTTTCTCACTTTTATCATTTTAATCTTGAACTTTTATTTTTTTATTGTTCACGTGCCCAATCTTTTAATTTTTTTATCATTTTGATCCTACTTTTTATCCAAAAAACATATTTAATCTAAAAATAATTTTTCAATAAATTATTTTTAAAATAAAGAAAATAAAAAAATAATATAGAAAATAAAATTATAAATAGAGCATTACCTGTGGCCACATTCCCTCTAAAATTGGGACCCATCCTTGATTAAAATTTGATTGGTGGCTAGCACCAATATAAAATCATTGCTTATTCTGAATAAGAATAATTTCTAATTTTAGAGAAGACATTTGTTAATAGTTAACACTCGTTTAAACATGTATAACCTCACTGTACTTTTTAATTACCATTTGAATTTTTCTTATTTTTTAAATTTGCATAAGATATTTATATTTAAAATGATTTTTTGGAAAAAAATTAATAGTATGATCAAAGTAGTAAAAACTCAAAAAAATTGAGGATATGAATGATAAAAATAAAAAATTTAAGATAAAAATGATAAAATTATAAAAGATTAAGGATAAAAAAAGTGTCATTTATTCTTTATATCTACATCGACATCGGAAGATAAATTTGTGTCTTATTTTCATTTTTCCATCAAAGAAGCCACTAGGAAAACCAGTACGGTTCAGTACCGTGGAGATCCGACGGCTGAGATACATGGCTGATTGGTTGTCAAAATAAATGGACGGCTCATATGTAAGCTTTGGGATCCAACGGCGAGGAAGGCGGCGGGTATTGCGGGGTGCGGGGTGCGGGGTGGTCCATAGATTTAATGTTTTGAAACGACGGGGGGTAAGGGTCCGCAAGCGGCAGGGGCGGCGTGGGAAAAAGATGATGTTAAATTACTATTTTATCCTAAATGGATTCAAATTATTGAAGAGTGTTGAGGGCTTAAAAGGACATTTTCATGGTCCGGTCCCACTATGTCCATGTAGCGTTGTCACGTCATCATAAATATTCATATATTGATTTCAATGTCCGCGTCAAGTAAAACCATTAGATTATCAACGGGGTTGGTCTGAGTGGTAAGCAGCTTAACGCCGCTTAAGGAGGTCTCGACTTCGAGATCTCACGTACGCAGACACCCCCTTGGGAGCCTCACCCGCCATTGCCAGGTGTACGACCCAAGGCGACCAACGGATTAGTCAAGTATGGTTGGCTGAAAGATGTCGTCTCACCACTGGTAGGGCCTGCTTGGATACCGTGGCTGGCGACAAAAAAAAAACCATTAGATTGAACTAAGTCATGGAAAACTTGTTTCTTGGTTCCTCAATTCGACCACATTGCATCGAGAAAATTCTCAAATAATCTTGTATCGTCATGTGATATGAAAAAATACTAATTAAATTGTAATAAATAAGAAAATTGGTAACCTCTGGGGGGCCAGCCCGGATGGTAGGCAAGGAGCTCATTGCCTCCCAGGTGAGGGGTTCGATCCTTCAAGGGCACGAGCCTGTCAAGATTTATCTTGATTTACCTGGCACACGTGGTTTGCGGGCTATTGAGTGTGCTTTGAGGAGGTGTCGCAACCACCGCTAGTGGGGTCTAGAAGGACGCTTGGATACCTCGATTATAAAATTAATTTTAAAATATATAATTATCTATATTATTATATGTAAATACTTGTGAAGTTTACTATCTTTTTATTTTTCATAACTGCCGTAAATCTAACATACATATTTAAATTTAAATTTTGTTACATGCATATGATTTCTAAATTAAGGTAAAATAATCATTTTAGTCATTTTCCTCTCACTACATATCTACGGTCTTAATAATAAAAACATTCGGATAAATGATCAGATTTCCCCATCTCACTCCATATCTAGAATATTAGCAGGAAAAATCCGTCATCTTTTTTGAACGAATGATTTGGAACTGTAAAATTAAAAACGTAAAATTGACATAGTATACTAATTATAATTGAGAATATCATGCTTAGTACAACAAGTTAACAAATTTCAAATGAATCGAATGTCAATAATTTATAAATAAACGATCTAATTATACAATTTTTTTTTTTCAGTATTTCACATTTGTTTTGTCTTTCTTCTTTCCGTGCTACGCGCAAGTCCGTGTCTAGTATAACATTACATGTAGGGAGGGGACAAGACAAGACGGTTCAAAAGGCAGATCTAAACCCGCCCAGACCCGGACACAGGTTGGCAGGTCCGGGGCAAAGTTACCATCCCTAGTCAGTCTCCAGAATACAATGACTCGTGAAGATTAATCATATACCGAATCTCGAGCTCCAAGACGAAACAAATAAAGGGCCGACCACTACCAAAAATAACTCCTAGAGAGAGGAGTCATTTTAACGCGCAGGGCAGAAGAAGACAGGAAAGAAAACCATCGTGAAAGTGAAAGAAGGAAGAAATAAATACGTTACGCGTTTTGTTGTGAATGAAATTAAATGAAGAGAAGTAAATGGCGTATTCTTAATACAGCGGTACAAAATTTCAAATTATAACCTAAAGATTTTGAGCTCAGTAGAGCGGTCATATTATGTAGGCGATGCTGATGTGGTATATTCGTTCAATTGGGACTTGACATGTCATCAATAGTTATACAGTTATGGTTATTAAATCCTAAAAAATCTTTAAAAAATATAAAAAGTCTTAAATAAATGACGAACTCCAATGTGAAATAATATATAAAAGGTAAAAAATATTTAAAAACCTAATAAATGTTGAGTCGTAATTAGAAAAATATGTAAATAATGAATTCCGATTGGACGGATGTACCGTGTCAGCATATGACAGCTCCACTGAAGACTTTCTCAATATTTACAGTGAAAATTATGTACATTGATTTTTATTTTTAGATTTTTACGATCTGCGATCTAATTTAACAGCTTAATCAATAACTCAGAAATCAGTTATTTACATGAATGAAAAAGAATTTAATTATTTATAATCATATTTTTTTCATTTATTTAATAATATAACAACTGAATCGTATAATTTTTCATGCCTCGAATTTTTGCACTGGGTGACGACTTCTGCTCCCACTATGCTTTTTTCCAAGTCCCAAGTCTTCGTCTTCGCCTTGACGAAAGTGGCAGTCATGGGTCCTCCATTGACTCCATCACCAATCAATCCCTCCACCTCCCTCCATTAAATATACTCAGCACGTATTAATTAATTATTCACCATAAAATAAAATATATAAGATTCAATTAAAATTTATTTAAGTGAAAAATCAGTACGAATACGACTTCCAATATCTAATTTAAATCAGCTTTGATTTACTCATATATATTAGTAATGAATGAGTAATGGACACCGAATATTTTTTCGTCTCATCCTCAATTTATCTATTTATATAATCTTCTATTATTATATTAAAGAAGGGAAGTAATTTTAGTATCACTTTTGAGATTCCAAAACTACTATTGATAAGTAAACCGAAAAAGTTAATAAAAGGAGTGAAAGTGTAAAATCATTTTAAGAGTATAACTGTCATTAACTATTCTCTAATAATCTAATAAATAACTACATATTTAATAATTTCGTGCGTAACACGAGTTTACGTCTAGTGTTATTATACTAGAGAAAGGTGGGTAGTTGGAAAATCATGTTTAAAGTAATGATTACGGCTTAAAAATTATAACTCATTTCTAATTTTTTTTCTAATTATATAATTTATTTTATCTATTTATGATACACTCTGTAAAATGAATAATATGATAGAATTATTTATTACAAAATAAAAATAATATAATTCTATAATCGACCATTTAATTAATAATTCCATGCAACAAGTGTCAATTTATGTGATTGTTACTGTCAAAAGAAGGAGCAAGTCTTGTACATAACGGTCACATAAAAATACTAATGAAAATTTTCAGAAAATAAGGAAAAATATTTCTAAAAATAAATAAATTTTATTAATTGAACGATACATGCAAAGACCTTCTCCACGGCAAGACTCTCCGACCCTCTTCACACGCAAGTATTCGTCCTCATCATCGCTCGTCCCTACCTCTTTCACTCTGCTCTGCTACAAGCTCCTTTGACTATTGAAACCGTTTACTCCGTGGACTTCCCCTTCCTCCTTCCTCATGTGAAGCTCTCGCCCTTCTCTTCTCTTCCCCTGCCTCGTTTCAGGAACCCCTCTTCTGGGTTCTCCACTTCCTCCCCAGGTGAATAAATTCTCAGGCACCCTTTTCTTGATTCAATTCGAATTTCTCGTTTCCCTTGGTCCTCCTGATGTTGGAATCTCTTGATGCTCCACTGCTGTTTCTGATTCTCTCTGGGTTTGATCTCGTGGTCTTCTGTTCTTGAATTGGTACTGTTTTCCTCTTGAATCTGCTTGGAAGTTGCCCATGAGTTTTTGTTCTTGCTGTGCTGCTTTGGAGCTGTTTCTGTTTATTGATGATGATCATATCAAATTCAGGCAATTGTTTGTAGGGTTTGTCAATTCTGGTAGGAACAATTAGCTGATTTATCAATCCCTGCTTCAGGAGTTTGTAGGGTTCTGGGCAAAATGGTTCTTGTTGGACGAAGATTTTGCCTTCATCTGGTTATTGTATCTCTCTGGTTGTCTCTCCGTACTTGTCCAATTCACGGGGATGATCGTGATGTCTATTGCCTGCAAAGCATAAAGAATTCGGTCCAAGACACTTTTGGTTACTTGAACACCACGTGGAATTTCAACAATAAGACCCAGGGTTCCATCTGCTCCTTCACCGGGGTTGAGTGCTGGCACCCCGATGAGAATAAGGTCCTCAACATCAAGCTCGCGGACATGGGCCTCAAGGGCTCCTTCCCTCTCGGCCTCTCGAACTGCACGAGCATGACGGGCTTGGACCTCTCCGACAACGACTTCTCGGGACCTCTCCCTCCTAATATATCGCATATCGTCGGTTTCTTGACTTCTCTGGTCCTCTCATCGAATAAGTTCTCAGGTCCAATCCCAGCAGATCTGGCAGAATGCAAATACTTGAATGAGCTTTCTCTGGACCACAACCAGTTCTCTGGCCAGATACCTGCAAACTTCAGCTCACTTAGTCGGTTAAAGAAATTCAGTGTGGCCAACAATCTTCTATCAGGTCCAATCCCGAGGTTGCAATCAAACTCTACGGCAGATGCCTTTGCCAATAATCCTGAGCTCTGCGGGACACCTTTACCGGTCTGTCAGTCAGGTTCGAAGAGCTCGAACACTAATATAATTGCAGGAGCTGCAGTCGGTGGCGTGACTGTTTCAGCCCTAGTCGTCGGTGCTGCGCTAGTCTTTCTTTACCGTAGAGCTTCAATGAAGAGGAAGCAGCTGGAGGATCCCGAAGGAAATCGATGGGCGAAGAGCCTGAAGGGAAGCAAAGGTGTCAAGGCAAGTTTTCTGAACACACCACATCGAATCCATTTATTTATCAAAATGATTGGTTCTTGGTATACAGTGCACGTTCACCATACTATAAATCTAAGCTTCTCGGCTAATTGATTTTGCCTCTCATGGTGTTAGAGCTAAAAGTTTTATTCTCCATTGTTATCTCACTTTTCAGTTTATAAATGCATTTCAAGTTTCACATGCACTTGTCGATTTGCCAGCTGTGGAGAGACTGTTAAACCATGTTTTGTATTCATTACTAGTGCATCTCTATGAAAATGTAAGCTTTAGGAATATGTTCACAATGGAAGACTGCCTGTTTCTTCGCCTTCCATGTCTGCTAGATTGTGTTTTGGTGCAGTCCACTAAGAGGATTTTTGTGTAATGAATAGGTTTCCATGTTCGAGAAGTCGGTT
>JAOYND010000028.1:1692436-1703537 GCA_025802135.1 Lagerstroemia fauriei | reverse complement strand
TTCAGTTTAGTACAATTTTCTTTGTAGCAAACTGAAACAATTTTGAAAGAAAATGTACTAAACTGAAACAATTTTGATAGAAAATGCACTAAACTGTAACGAAAAAAATGTACTATTATGAAATGTTGATAAAGGAAATGTACCAAATTGTAATGAAAAAAAAATGTACCACTATAAAACATTTCCCAAAGGAAATACACCATTGGTGCAATTTTCCCTACTTATAATTAAGTAAGATCGGTAGAGATAGTTTGATGTATTTTATTTTCGATTAAAAAGATCTCGAGTTAGTGGACCGAGCCAACTCGAACTCGTATTAAACAAGTGCTACTGAGCTTATAAGTACTAGATAACAAAGTGATTTTCAAGAAAATATATTTGTGGAAAAAAAAAGTAATACAGTTAGTATCGTCCTTAATCTAATATTAAGATATTCCGAGTTTAATTCACAATTTATTTTATTTATTTTTATATTTACATGTCTCTTGTGCGCACAGAAAAAGTAAATATATTTGTATCATTTATTTGACTATTTAATATTCCAAAAGTATGCCGATGTTGAATAAAAACAAAATAAAAATATAAAAGTGAATTGGTTAAGGTGTAAGTGTTCCTTCCTCTACTAACGGGGTTGAGCTGAGTGGTCAGTAGTTCGGTACCGCTTAAGAGAGGTTTCAAACCTGAAACCTCACGTACGCAAACACCCCCCTTGGAAGTCTCATTCGTTATTGCCAGGCGTGCCACCCGATGCGACCAACGGATTAGTCAAGTCTGTTAGGCTGAAAGATGCCGTCTCACCGCTGGTGAAGCCGACTTGGATACCATGGCCGGCGACAAAAAAGAAAGTGTTCCTTCCCTTAAGCAATATGAATTCAAGTTTTGTGAATGAAACAAATATTTCTTGTAAAGACCTTTTTAGTTCGAATTCAATTAATAAAAATTCTTTAAATTTTTAAATATCAGTAACTCTGAAAAAAAAAAGAAAATTTAAAAGATTAACAATGTACGAATGGTTATAGTTTTGATGATGTAATTTGGTCATATTTTTTAGAGTGCTCGAGAGTCGCATTTGTTTCCTTGGTTTGCTCGTCTCGTCTCGATTGGTCGACTATGGAGGTGGGATGATCATTTATTACGAAAAAAAGAATGAAAAAATTTATCCAAAACGGAGCAATATTAAAGCAAAATGAAACCATTACACGTTCGTAAAATCTCGGATTTAGATATTATAAATACAGAAAAATTATGATCGGGTTAATTTTTTTTTTTTATACATAAATCCAACTGAAACTTATATCAATAGTATAGTTTAACATGTACCATGATTTGTTCATGGAAGATTTATATATATATAAATATACAATAGCGATTCGGTTATTCCATGACGTATTGTTTAGATTTTTATATTCAACTGTGAATATATTTTTTCTCACTGGCATTCAGAAGCTTAACGTGTCTTGACTAATTAAATCCGAGCAAGGTGAACCTATTAGGGAGGTAAAACTTTCACAAGGTTGATTTTCTCCATTCAGAAAATCTGTACGAGGCGTGACTTAAAAGGAAGAGACACTCTACCACCTCAACTAATTCAGTATGGTAACTGTAAAATATATTAGACGAACTAAATAATTAGCATTGATGCAAATCTTATTGACATAGAACCACCGAACACTTTGTACAGTTCAAAAGACCGGTGTCCCCCCAAATGCCTAGATCCAAAGATCCCATACTAGCAAATTTTACGTAAAAGGCATTCGAACTTATAATTTTAAACTCAAAAAAGTATATAAAAATTAGTTTTAAATTATTAGACCATCGGATGAAAGTTAATATCAACAAGGAGAAGAAACTTAGCAGGAAAAGGAAAAAAAGAGAAAAAAAAAGGAGAAAATGAAGTCACGGGTGGGCTGAATGGTTGCTTTCTCGATTCTATGCTGGTGGACAGTCTCTCCATTACTGCTTTGGTGTAAATGGGGAGCAGATGTTGCCTCCACAGTCAAAATACATCGAGAAATGCAAAGTAAAATGTCGTTTTCCCTCTCAATTTTTTTAATATATATATATAATTATGAAAAATTATATATAAAATAATAAATCCAATTCATAAAATAATTAAATGGAGGTTCGCATCGATCGACAACCGATCAGAAAGCATGTGAAATGAAAGTATAATTTTCCAAGAAGGGAATCTCTTTTTTAATTCAAATTTAAATTAAATTAGTTAATTAAAAAAAGCCTCTCTTAATCAAATTTGAATCTCATTTTTAAGATTTAAAGGGAGAATAGTAATAGCTGTAATTCAATGTTCGATCTGTTGTGTTTAATTATAAAGTGCGAGCACATCAGATGCACAGAACATTCAGTGTTTAGCACTCATCTCATCAATATAGCATAGCTAAGAAATAATTAATATAATTTAAGAAATCAATATTTTATAAATTTAGACCAATAAATATATTTTGATGTAAATAATTGAAAGGAATCTCTTTACCGCTCTCGAGAAGTAGATTCGCTGGTAAGCTATCAACATGTAGTAGGGCAGGACCAGAGTTTGACTATCCCAGAGATCGGTATTTGAAGATTAATGACGGGCCCCGGACAGTACAATATATTGTTTGGTGAATTAATCGATTGCTGCGGTACTAGACACTATTAATATAAAAAAAGAAAGAAAGAAAGAAAGAAAGAAAGGAATCTCTTTACCAAAGGGGGCCGGTTCCTAACAGGGTACTTTCCCAGGCAGAGAATATTTTACAAATTTTCGAATTGGGGTGGTAAGTGGACGGTATTATACCATCATGGTATCATAGAGCCTTACCAGACACTCGACTTGCGAACGATGGATGCGATTAAATCGGACCGAGGATGTTGGATCGTGACCGTTGATCTCAACTGTCATAGATCAGATGGTGATGGTCAGTGTCATCGTGACATTAATTATATCGTGGTAGAATTTCGTAGAAGAGCAAACTGTACATTTCCCTTGCTGCCCCTCCACCATTGCAATATGTTCTAGGACAACAATCATGTGAAAGTTTAAATCAAATGGCATAAGTAAAGATTTTAGCATTAATCCATGTTTTAAGTTCTAATAATAATATTAGTATGGATATCACAAATTTTTTGTGCCAAAAAAAAAGAATATCACAAGTCAAGGAGAAACTCAAAATATAAACATAAAATAATTGCAAATTAAAACAAAATTTGCACAAATAATACATGAAAAATAGAAGGGTAAGAGGAAGAGCAGAATAAAAACTAAGATGAAGTTCTATTAATGAAAATCGATCTAAAATCGAACTTAAGATTTACTAATCACATATTGAGAATAACTGCATTATATTAGATAATTCTTCTTTTTTAAATATTAGGATATTTAGTGAAACTTTTGCCGTGATTAATCAGTGTAAAAATGAGATAAAGACATCGCAAGTCTTATATTTATCGATTCTTATAATTGAGTCCTAAATATTTCAGAGTGTTAAATCAAGTCCTATATGTTATTCACGTTACAATATCGAGTCTGTTCCGTCACCTACTGTTACTTTAAGCTGACGTGACGCTGATGTGGTACTGATACACTTCAACTTAAAGTAACGGTAGGTGACGGAACGGAGTCAATATTGTAACGTGGACAACATATAAGACTTGATTTAATACTTTAAAATATTTAAAATTCAATTGTAAGAATCAATAAATATATAGTACTCCTATTGTCATTTTTATGTATAAAAATATATCTTCTCTATTAAAATTTTCTGTAATATTACCGTTCTCGATCGAAATCCTATCATGAATGGATTTAATTCTTATCGATTGAACTTCAATTGCCTCTTCATTTCATATTTCTCTTATCCCTTCCGGGTGTTTACGTGCGTCTTTCATGAAAAAAGCTTCATATAATAATATCAGTCTCATATAATATTTTCATGTATGGTAATGCAATATAATAAAAATTAAATATTATTTATTTTAATTTCATCCACACATTACTCCATTATAAGACAGAAGGCAGCAGGCAGTCGTCCATCACTCGTTATCGCATCTCATCTTCTGCATCTCTCCTTCTCCGCCTTCTCTCCTTCCACTTGCTCTGTATGATCTTCTCTAGGGTTTTTCCTTCATAGATGGCGGGTTCCTGGCCGTCGATGAGTTAGGGCTTCAGAAGGGTAAGTCATAGCTGGTTCTTGTTAGGGTTTCTGCTAGGGTTAGGGTTTGGGGTGGAGCTCTCTGAAGTCCAATAGAGGGCTCTGTTGGGTGGACTGAGCTGCTGATCTATGGATCCCACAGTACTATCCCATCATCCAAAAAGGAAGAAAGATCAGATCCTGAAACGACGTGGGGATAGGGTTGTGGCTTGCATACATCAGGAGCTTCATCTGCTCAACTTATCAGATCCTCCTTTGGATTGAAGGGAGCTCTACACTTTGCTCTCTCCCTATCCCTCTCTCCATTGAATTCATTCAAAAGTCTAACCAGTCTCGATTAATTCATATTCGAGTCGGTTCAGTTCATGGAGGCATGTCTGCCGACAGTTTTATTACTTTCTGCCCGGAATATTTTCTTATCTCGTAGATCTGACTGATAAATCCACCCTGTGTTCTTGCATGCAAGATTCCACTCTACCAGGCTTTATTTTTTTTACATTAACTATTTTTTTTTCTCTTGGATGGAAAACCTGGGTATTTTTCTTTTCCGTTAATTTTTCTAATTTCCTTTTTTTTTCAATTTTCATGTTACGTATTTTCTAGTGCGTTTCTGAATAGGTTATTTTTATTATTTGGCATAAAAAACATAATATTATACGCTTATAGGGACATTACTTTTGAAAACAAGTTCTAGTACAGTTCAATCTCTCTCGATTGAGATCTAGTCTCAGGACTCATTTTAGTTCAATGGACTTCTCTGTAAACCGAGAAATAAGATCCTTCCTTTATTTTTTCGGGTTGCATGTTACATAGTATGGAGAAGTTCAGTGGGTATTAACTAACTCGATCTGATCTCGGACGGAACATTATCGTTTAAAATTTCTTTCAATATGAATTTTCTTTATATATAGGAATTTGAATCTAAAATTTTATTTAAGAAAAAGCAGTCATCCGAGTTGGTAAATAGGGAGATAAGTATAGTGAAACCTCAATGCTTACAACTAGATCTGACCTTTTCAAATGTATTGCGCCATACTTGTGAGTTCACTAATTTAGATTCGAGACGAGACGAGTTTAAATGTATTGTGCCGAACTTGTGAGTCTAGCTTTATCTAATTCAGATTCAATTCGAGATGAGTTGATTTTGAATGTATTGTGCCAAACTATGAGTTTAGATTCAAGAGGAGTTCAGATTTACGTACAAAAACACAAGGCTCTCCTGATTATTGTGCCAAGCTTATCTTGTTAGGTTCGAAATCGCTCGGACTTAAATTCAGGGTGCATGTATAACATTCGAGCATGCTAGCCATATTAACGGGTCTGAATTTTGTAACAATTGAAATGGAACGGAGCCATGGAACTGTGGCAATAATGGGTCAGTCCTGCCCCTTCAGTAATTAGTAAACTTGCGTTAATTTTTTTTCACTGTACTTGCAAACTCAATCTTCATATGTAAAGTTAAAATTTTACACGAAAAATGATAATTTTACCTCATTATATATTATTTGGATGCAAAATGGAGTGAATTTTCAATTTTTCGGGCCATAAATTTTTGACAGGATCAGTGTACTTGTAAAATTTTTACAATACAGAAGTTCTGGATTCTTAAATTAGGGAAAATTTAAGATTATTTTGAAAAGTTAGATTGTGAAAGGAAGTTGGTAAAATTATATAAAAATAATGTTAATGTAATCTTTTTAACATTACAAAAGAGACCCTTCTTTGTCTCCCTTTTTTTACAAAGAGAGAAAAAGAACATTGGGATTTTTGTAATTTAAAAAAAAAGTAGCTGATCATCCCACTGCATTTTCTTGTAAAAATTTTACAAAGAAAGCACGTTGATCCGGAAAAAAAATTGTTGCTGTAAAATTCAAAACCAACTCCACCTTACATTCAAAACAGTGAATGAAATGTAAAGTTGTGATTTTCCATGTGAAAAATTTGGGGTAATTAGGGAGACCAGTGGATTCAATATAAAAAGAACATAAGGAGACATATTTCTTACTAAACACACCCTAGTATCATTTCTTTCTCTTCGTGAAGAATTGAGAAAAATAGGGGTATTTTTGTAATATTGAAATTTATATTTTTAATTACTTTTTGACACTAAATATAATAATTTCACATTATTAACCATTTTTGTAATTTGCTTTTTCTTGTTTAACAACAATACTTGAGATGTAAAAAAAGGTACTAATTGATGAAGCTAATTTAATTTTTTTTTATTTTTTTAGAATGCGATCATTCTATCTTATGAAAGTAATTTTTTTTTATAAAAAGGCTAATCTAATTACTCATAAAAGGAAAAGTAAAAATAAAATGGTAAATAGTAGTATACTATTTTAGTTCTTCCCTTACTCCTCTTTTTTTTCTTTGTTAGTAATAAGAAATCACTTATTTATGTTACTAGTATCCATTTAAATCATACCAAATTCTATGTTCAGTTCCCCTATTTAATGATCTAATAAAATCTCTCTACAAAATCTCTCCAAATTAAACATAACACATATATATGCTTGGTAAGTATTTTAAGTTGTTGGAAAATGTTATTAAAAATATAATACAAATAGTATTTGAAGTGAAAAGTAATAAATATAATTTTACAAAAATACCCTTTATTTCCTTATCTTTTCTATCACTCACTTTTCTTTTATTGGGTAAAGTGGATTTTTGCTCCAATGGAATCTGAAAATGCAAACTTCTCTGTTTACAATGTGGTCATTGTGAATCATACTTACCCAATAAAATTTGAGGAGTCCAGTAAAGTGAAAATAAGTTGGATTTTAATCCAAACATGGTAAAGTCGGGTGTAAAATATAAATTTTCCATGCAAAGTTTAAAACAGTGGTAAAGCTTCATGGAAAGTGTGCATTTTAAGAGAAAGATTCAAGTGCAACGGTTGTACACGTGATAATACTGACGTGACATATCATTTCAATTAGAGTTCACTATTCATTATGATTCTTATATTTTTAGTGTTTTTTAGAATTTAATAATTATAATTGTATAGGTATTGTTTATATGTTAAATCCTAATTAAACAAATATACCATATGTAAGTATTATCACGTGGTATAACCGTTGCACTAGAGACTTTCTCGTATTTTATACCCACTTTTACAATGTTTGGGTGTAAAATTCAACTCATTTTTACTTTGTCGGGCTATTTAAATTTTACCGGGCTAAGAATGATTCCTGATAATGACATTGTAGACTTGTTTTTCTGCAGTTTCATATTCTAACAAGGAAAATTCCACTTTGCCCCCACTAAAAGACAAATGAATGAATGAATGGGTAGATGGAGGGTATATTTGTAAAGTTATATTTATTACTTGCCATGTCAAATATTATAATATTATATTTTTAATAACTTAAAGTACTTATCAAATGCAATAATTTTATGTTAAAACATACATTCCCCGTAAAATAATAACTTTTCACGTAATTCAATTTTTACGTATAATCTAACAATACTCGAATCAAACAAATACAATAAAGTTTACAACTTTATAACAAACCAAACACTACATTAACAAAAAAAAAAACTTATCCTTACATGGCCTTTCAAATTGGTTTAAACCAGTTACAGTGCATGCCTATTATTTCAAAATGAACCGAATCGGTTTTTATGGATCGGTTCAGCCCTGAACCGATTTTTGCACACCCTAGATTACATGATCCTTAGTAGCCAAAAGAAATAAGATTTTTCTTCACTCCTTAAACTCTCCCCTCCATAGCTCTCCATGGACTAAATATTTACTGTGTAATGTATAATGAATTTATTGTGTAAATCACTGTTAAGATTTTTGCACGTGTAAAGTTGACTCTCGAAAATTGTAAAAACTTTACACGTGTGAGAGAAATTTACATAATGAACTTGTTATTTATTACACATTGAATATTTACTCCTCTCCAAGCATACAATCTATAACAGTTTACCACAATAAATCACTGTTAAGATCCTGACACCTGTAAAGTTGACTCGAAGATTGTAAAAATTTTATACGTGTCAAAATCTGAGAGAAATTTACACAAAGAACTCGTTATTTATTATCCATTGAATATTTACTCCTCTCCGAGCATACAATCTATAACAGTTTACCACATTCTTTAATAGCTTAGATCGAAGACGTGGCTGTGGACGCCACGGATTCGAGCTGTCCTGTTCCTCAATGTTCATAACATGTTGAGTTCGTGGTCCGGTGCGGTATTGGAAGCCCGGTGAGGCAGTGACGGCAGTGATCAACGTTAAGCTTCATCAATGAGATGATAAATGCTAAGCTCCAACGATGAGTGAGAAACAAGATGATGGGGGAATTTTGGGTTTGAATACCAATCTTTTGATTAAAAAATTTGTAAAAATACAGTTCGCTAAAAAATATTTTGTGGATATACTGGAAAAATGAACTGCATGTTCAAAATATGATTTACTTCTTCTTTTTTTTTTTTTTTTTATCTTAGGTTGTGCACAATCGCAACTTAAAAAATGCGGTTCTTAAATTCATATTTTTGTTGTTGAATGAGGATCGCAACTTGTTCAATACATGTTATCTGGGACTTTGTCCCTCAACTTATAAGTGTGTAATATACTAGGAGTTCATTTTGTAAATCTCTCTTAAATCTTTACACGTGTAAAATTTTCACAATTTTTAAAAGTAAATTTTATAAGTGTCTATACATGAACTGTGATTTATACAAGGGAAAAAGACACTTTTGATCATCAATCTTTCGCATTTTATCATTTTCATCATAAGCCTTTATTTTTTATCATTTGTGTTTTCACCCTTTTAAGTGTTTGCTATTTTGGTCATACCGTTATTTTTTCTATCCAAAAAATTATATTCTTCCCTGATTAAGGAAATATTTGTTACTAGTAGGTGCCATTTCTAAAATTAGAACTCATTTTTCTTAGAATGTGTCACGATTATATAATGACAATAACCATCAATCAATTTTGAATTGGGAGTGTATCTTAATTTTGAAGGAGATATGACCATCAGTAAAACTTTATCGATACTTTTTATTTTCGTTTGTTTTTCTCTTTTTTCTTTATTTTTTGAAAAATATTTTTTATTAAAAAATAATTTTTGGATAGAATATGCTTTGTTAGATGAAAAAAGTAACGGTAAGATCAAAGTGACAAAAACTCAAAAGGTTGATGACGTAAATAATAAAAAATAAAGGTTTATGAAGAAAATGACAAAAGTACGAAATGTTGATGATTAAAAGTGTCATTTACCTTTTATACAATGAATTCGTTATTTATTATACATTGAAAATTTAATCCACTTATCGAGTCTTTTTGGGATTTCCCCTCTTAAGTTTAAATATCTATCTATAACACATAACCAGTTCTTGTACAAATTTTTATTAAATCTTTACACTTGCGAAATTTTTATAATTTTGAAGGGTAAATTTTACAAACATCAAAATCTAAATGATAATTTATATAATGAACTCGTTATGTATTATACGGTAAATATTTACTCAAAGTTTAGAGGGTGAAAGTGACTGGTGGAGTAAATATTCAATATATAATACATAATGAATTCGTTATATAAATCATCGTTCAGGTATTGGTATTTGTAAAATTTACTTTAAAAATTATAAAAATTTTATACGTGTAAAGACCTGTGAGAGATTTACAAAATGAACTCGTTGTCCATTACACAGCAAATATTTGCTTATAAGCTGAGGGACAAAGTCCATTAATCAATCGCAAGCGGCAGTTCTTGTTCAATAACAAAAATTTAAGTTTAAAAATTGCATTTTCAAGCTGCAATTGTGCACCAATTAAGATAAAAAATAAAAAATAAACCGACACATGGTTCATTTTCGGTATTCCACAAAATACTTTCTACTGAATCGTTTTTTACAATTTTTTTCCCCAAAGGATGGTATTCAAATCTAAAACTCAGATGATGGGCAATGTCATTGAAGACATCAAGCATCCTACTTTCAGTGGTAAACTCGAACCAGGACCCGATCCATTGCAATCGCCACGAGTCCAAGTAAAAGGAGACTGAATTTTCACGGCGAACTCAAACTAGGACTCGAGCCGTTGCAAATGCCAGAAGTCCAAGTAAAAAGAGACTGAATGCCAGAAGTCCAAGTAAAAGGAGACAGAATTTCAAGCATCGTTTACAATATCAGTGTGGGAGCAATACAAATGCAAGAAATCGAAGTTATCAAGCTGATGATCCTTATATCTCAACAATTCCAGATGAAATGACCTTTCGATATTTTTTCCATTCGGATACATCAGATCAATGATCTATCAGGATTTGAGATACTTGTTTGTGTTGAGGTGTATTCCAGTAAGTTCATGCTCACAAGTTTCAGTTTGTTGTTCACCGTGGATCTTGAACTCGGGTCTAAATGTACTGGGAGAGATCCTCCAACTTTTAAGTCCAAGAAAAGCTTACCTGGGAAAAAATAGTTGCAGAAATAGAAGTGGTAGACTAAGTGGATGTTGTCGAGGCCGTTGCACTGGCAAAAGCATCCGGGATAAAGCAATTTCCATGTAGCCCCAGTTCTGCTCATCGAAACTACTTTAGGCACTTCTTATTGTCCCTGCAAAAAGATCAGTTCTGCAAGGTCAAATTATATCCCATCGAAACAAGGAATCAATAATGTGGATATGTTCGGGGACACGAATTTCGATCCATATTCTCTTTTGATTCAGATCATAAATCATCATCATTGACAACCCCGATTCCCTTCTTTTTCCAGAAAAACTAATACATCATGGCTCCCAAATCCATTGAATTTGCCATTGCAAAAGAAAAGAGAAAAGAAAGGGTCATATCATACCTCAGTGTAGCTAATGAGAAGGTTCACTCTCAGTAGAAGTTTCCAAGAGTAGTTCTAATCACCACATACTGCTTCTTATCGACTCATAATTTCATTTTAGTCAAGCTGGCATTACGATCTCAAACTATATGAGAAGCACAA
>JAOYND010000028.1:1639996-1650940 GCA_025802135.1 Lagerstroemia fauriei | reverse complement strand
GATATTTTCTTAATCATGGAAGGAATATGACAAAAAAGGACTAAAGTGATAAAAATTCAAAAGGTTGAGGACGTGAATGACAAAAAATAAAGGTATATGATGAAAATGGTAAAAGTGCGAAAGGTTGAGGATTAAAAGTGTCTTTTTCCCTAGATTAATTGAGTTGATGTTGCTAGTTAAGATATGGCCCATTGAAGAAGATGGATGGGTGGCCTCTTCTCTTCCGTCAGCTATGGTTTAGTTCATTTGAGTTGGTTGCATCTGCTGTTTAAAAAAATATATTAATTTCTCCTCTTTCCGGTACACACTACTTGGTTTTTAAAAATTCAATAAATTCCAATTAATTCAGATTCGAATCAGATCAGTTCACTCAGGAGATATTCTTCACTTTCATAATCTAGATCTGAAACTATATTTAAGAGAATGAAATGCTCAACCACCTCCCATATTCAAATCATGTCGATTAATTTATGCTTTAAGAAAGTACTTATTAGGAATGGTAAGTCAAAGAAGGGATACATCAATTTAAGGAAATAAAAAAAAAAAGAGACGGGAAAGAGGGTTTAATTTAGTGGTATTACAATCGATCTGAAACCGAAAGGTATTGCGTTCAAATATTATTGATGGGATTTCCCGTGCTATTTATTTCCCTATTTTTTCTTTTCTTTCTAGATTTATGTGTTTATTTTGTATACCGAAAAAAGAAGGGACGAAAATTTAAGACTGTAATTGTTGTGATTCAGTACAGCTAAACTGACTTGAACTTTGGTTATAACTACTAAAATTAGCTGTCCATGACAATATTTTAAAAAGAGGGGAATTTCACTGGCTTTCCTTTTGTTAAGAAATGCTCCATATTGAAAAATAATTTAATATATAATAAAATTAAGGAAATTAAATGGTGGCTAAAAGTAATATGCCTAGCTAGAGTGAACGTCAATATCAACCAAAGCTGGTCCAAAAACGACCAATGGACATCAACAGTTACTAGTCTCAAACACCCTCCAGTTATTACACCAATTATCCATCTTTGAGTACAGTTCTCAGTTAAGTATCAGAGAGGAAAACAACAGTTACGTGGAAGAACAATTTTTTTTTATCGATTCCTCGTATAATAAATATAAAAAATTGGATACAACCCTATGTAAAATTGAATCCTGGTAATCTATTTGACAATTGGATACAAAGTACAACTCTAATAAAATTTAACTATTTCTTTACGGGCAAAAAAGAGAAATATTGATAAAGCTCGTATTCCATATGTGAGAATTGGGTATGGCATGGAATGTCACGACCTGAAAATTCGGCAGAGTTTCCCCTTTTTTTAACGATATTCCATACAAAATAAACCTGCTACAGAATCCACCAAGACATTATATATTCAATATCACATCCACAATCCAAAACTCATCCTCCTACATAATCCATAATAGTTTCTACCAAAAGTTTATGTCGTAACAGTATCAAACTTATATACTTTTTATCTTACCTATTCCTAATATCTACCTACAAGAAACCTCACGTCGATCCCCGAAAATCAAAATAGCTATCCCAAGCTGCTCATTAATCTGTAACTTAGTTGAAAAAAATATCGCAATGGGTGAGTTGCGAGCTCAGCGAGTACAAATTTCTAAAGTAAGATAATATTATAAGTACAATTTCTTACAAATTACACGCATTACAAGATCACAACAATGATACACATGAAAGTGCTTAATCATATTATTTATGCAATACATAGAATCAATCAATACAAACAATAGTCATGAGATCGCACTTCCTCTGCGACAGAGTTATGGCGGTATCGATACTCCGCTCTCCGACGATACCGCGACCCCGCGAAATAATCAATATTAATCTTCCTCCCATCTCCCGGTGCCCTTCATCTATATACCTCACACCCGCAGGGGGCCGCCCATTTCCAGCGGTAAGAGCAGTTTTAAATTATCTTATTTTTATATACCGTTGGAAACCAGAGGTAAATCACCTCGATGAACACTAGCGGTAAATTAAATCTCTCTCTTTCAGCTTTTCTTTATCTTTTCTTTTCTTTTTCTTGGCCTATTTCTAGTCCGCCGGCTTAGCGGTCACCATAGTTATTTACAATCACAATCAATAATGCAGAATACGTATAATAATGCACGCATTGACATACAAATTTCATAGTAGCTAAATACAACATCATTCTTATTGACTTTTAATATAATGTACATAATTTACTGCATTCCAATTTATAGTTGCATGCAGTCAGATTTTATATTTATATGTACGCACACATGCATGCAATATGCATATTTTGTACTTTGCATGCAATTTATATATACACACCTATGAATGTAATCAATTACTTATACATATATATGTATATATTTTATTCGACATGATTGCGTACATATATAATATACTACATATTATTCTACATCAGAAAAGAGTACTCACAACTCAATTCAGTCGGTTTACCGGTCTTGTTTTCCTAGAGGTCTATTTCCGGTCTCTTCAGTTCCTATAATATTATTCACATTAAATTAAAATACATCATACATATTTATACCGAAAATGATCTCAAAAATTATTCTAGGATATTATTTATTGTATTTTATTGATCATATGACTTTCACATATCATGTTAAAACTTGTGGGGGTGCATCATTTTAATTAAATCCTACTAAACTATATATATAACATTGAGTAATATAATTTATTTTATTCGAGGACCTCAATTCCCTATTCTTTTCTCACCCGCCTCTCAGTCTTCGCAATCTCTTCCTCGATTTTTGTGTTCTCTCTACGTGTGTGTGTATATATGCTTATAGAGTTTAATCTATTCTACAATGATCAACTATATTACATTCACATATCCTATTATCCATATTTCTATACACAAATCATACTAACTATGATTTATTATCAAAAAATAAAATCTACTATATTTAAGATACATATTATTTACATCCTATTTTTCCTTGCCTGTTTCTCCTTCAACTCTCCATCTCCGTCTTGTTCTTCTCCGTTTCTTCTCCTCCTCCTCCTCCTCTCTCTCGCTGCTCTCTATGGTGCTTGGGGATGGGAATGGCTGAATGATTTTGAATAAAAAAAATGGAAGAGGATGAGATATATATGTGGGGTTCCGTGGGGTTTGTCAGGTCGGTGGGGGCATACTAATGGGCTTGGAATGGGTTTGGACTTATATTAATGGGTTTAACCCAAAAATTGATGGGCTCACATGGAATGTCATTCATCATTCAACTGTATCGTGACAACACTAAGCTGGCCTCGATTGGGTCTGAAATTTCTTGGTTCATCTATTTCCACATTGACTGACTCTGTCATTAGGACACCATGTCGGCCGAGATAGCCTGAGCTCGTATTAAGTTCTGTCAGTAAAAATCGAATGTAAGACCTCTTTTCCCCGGATCGTAGGTGATGCTCTGGATCGAACCCCTTTCTCGGTGATTGGTCACGTTAGAAAGTTTAATTGTCAAGTTGACTCCAAGTCAACTCTTATATTGAAAAGTTCTCCCTCAACTTCGGTCCAAGTGCAATGTCCCCCTTGAAGTTCAATTCTTAGCAAATAGCCACCTACTAAAGTTTAGCATTGGTTGCAGTTTGGCGGACAAACTTCGTATAGTTCTAAACAAGCAGCAAACTTTTTGATCCATTGAACTTTTGCAATTCATGCCATTTAGTCCTCCTTGAAAATGTATACTTCTAGATCCCAAATAATAAACATCAGTCTGTAAAAAAAACTGAATAAGATGATGAGAAATTGAAATATTATAAACATAGATGACTCCACTCCACATATAAATATGAATTTTAAGGCACTAAAAGGACATCTACCAACTATATGACATGCAAAATTTTGAAGTATGTATAGGGGCAACTTAAAACTCAACCTAATCCGTGGAGGGTTTAATTGCAAAATATTTGAACTTCAGGGAGGACATTGCACCTGGTTCCAATGTTCAGGGGGATTTTGCAATTGGTCAAATAGTCTTATGGTCAACTAAGACGAAGTCATTGTTGGAGATCTCCTTCCTTATCCTTACTAATTCAAAGGCCTTCATCACTGTTTCTCCCAATTTTCTCATCCTCTCCCAACAATTCCTCCCTGAGTATTTCCTGATGAGTCCTCCTCACTCTCAAACTCCCATGCTTCCATATTCCTTCATCTTCCTCATCATAACTACCGGTCGTTTAGTTCAACTCCTGAGATTCGGGTGGGCTGTTGATGAAAGATTTACGAGTTGCGGAAAACTTACTTGCTGGGACAAGGCTATCAAATATCCTTCGACGATAGCCGGCCCGAAAGATTACTGCAGGCATCCCATTTATGACCTCAAATGTCCCGAAGATGATCACACAGCGACTGCAATTCCCCAGAAGTATCAGGTGGTATGGGAGAACCAGACTATGACCATTGTGAGGATGAATTTATCAGACAGCAAATGTCCCCAAGAACCTGGTGACTTTACCTTGGACAAATCACTCTTTAGCTACACTGTTGGAAATTCAAATGCCACTTTATTTCTACAATTGCAGCACTCAGCTTCATCCTAGTATTCACAACTTTAACTGTTCCATGAGAGACGGCTTTGGATTGAACCCCCAGACGATCTTGCCGGATGATGCAAGTCGATATGCAGAAAATTGCAGCAGCAACATCTCCATCCCTACTCTGAAATCATCAGTTTTGAACTTCCTCCATACTTCGATAGATGATAAAAAGTAGTGAGAGATGGGTTCAAGGTTATGTGGGTTCTCGACAGGAAGGAATGTAACGTGACTGATGGAATATTCCACTGCTTTTGCCCGGAAGGAGCATATAAAAGCACATGTCCTCGGCCAGCACCGGACTGTCATGTTCCTCCTGCCAACCATCTGACTCCTGCTCCTGGAGTTCAATCAAGTATGTGTTCCTTCCAACTTTCCGCCCATAATATTTACAGTTTCGAACATACTTTCCCGGATCTCATCCCATCACCTTTCTACTAACTCATGACTCGTTCTTATACACCTAACACTCGTGAGTTTATTGCCGACAGTGCTCGTGCTCGTTCTGGAAGCTTTTTATCAGTTCACTGGCATTCGATACAGCTATATTGATTAACTATATGATTGCTTTTCCATTTTTCCTTTTGAATAATTTATCCCTTGGCAATTTAGTAATGTCAAATCGTTTCGTTTCGTTATCTCACATGGAGTAGAAAGTTATTTTCTTACCATGTTGAAAAGACTTATAGGCCAAGAAACTCTGGAGTCAACTGAGGGCAGTGAGGGGGGTCCAAGGATGACAAGGAAATTCAGAGACAGCAAGGTAACTCCACAGTTACTTCAAATTTCTCTTCTTCTAATTCATCGCGATCTATAGTTACTTCCCTTGAAGTTTCAGACACGGCTCCAACTTTCTTGGTCAAGATCAACGGTTAAGACTTAGTTCCAATAATTCCAAAGGAGAACATTTCGTTTCCCCTTTAAGGTTTTACATTATGTTCTCTATCATTGGTACAGCCTCTTAAATTAGGCCTCACCATTTCCAAAGCTCTCCAGTCCATAATGGCTGCCTTGCACTCCCCAACACTCTTTCTGCAGAACATCCTTATGTTGTTGTCGAACTTCTTTTTCTTCTTCTTCTTCATCATCATCATCATCATCATCTCGGTGGCAGCAAACTCCTATTCCTCCCAGTATGATTTTCACTATACCAACTGCAGTCATCATCCCTTTGTGTGTGGACTGAAGTTCACCAGAAGCATCAATATCACGTATCCTTTCTCGGGGAATGGTAGGCCGAGGTATTGTGGTGCCGAGGGCTTTGAATTGCAATGCCAAGATGGTCATGCTTTCTTGGATCTTGATGACCAAAGGTACATGGTACTGGAGATTGATCAGGCCAATCGGATGATGGCGGTGGCAAGGAATGATATCTGGTACACCCTGTGCCTAAAAGATTCGTTTCTCAACACGACCACGGATAATAGCACTCTCTTCAATTACACTGCGAGCGTCAAGAACCTAACCATATTGTATTGCCCCAGTCCCAGTGACAGTCTATTGACATTATATGATGAGGTTGTATGTCCCTTGGGAGATTATCCGCGCAGGATAGCTCTCTTCATGGAGGATGAGGCCCTGGGTAGCGAGCAGGTCAAACATCCTGAGCTCAAGTACTGTAACATTACAATCAAGGTTCCTGTGCTTCAAAGCGCTCTCAACGATCACAAACAGGGACGGGATGATTGGCACGGTATCTTGAACAGAGGGTTCGAGCTGCAATATAGAGTTGAAGATGTGTGCTCGGAATGCGAATCATCTGGAGGGCTCTGCGGAACTAGCTCGTCTTCTCCGCCCAACTTCATGTGCTACTGCCCCGACAAGGCTTATTCCCATACGTGTCATTACTCCGGTATGCTTATTCAATTGCCAGAAATTTCCTCGATTTAGTTAATCCATTAAGCCTTTAAATAGGATCATAATTCATAAACGAGAGGAAAAGCTAACTGTAGAACATAGGGAACACGGCAATTAAATTAGATCGGCTGAAAATATCTAAATCAAAGTCTTCCTTCCTTTAATTTGTTTCAAAAGCTGCTACTCGGGAAAGTCTTCCATTGACTAAAACATTTCCAGTGGGTCCCCAAGTTGTCCTTGTCTCGATTTCCTCTGCCCGAGCTTCACGTTTGTCCTTAAGAATATTGACAATTTCCTTTTTTTTTTTAATTAATGCTATCAAACGGGCTCTCAAATACCACCTTCAGTTCAGAAATTGTCTTGCTGTTTACTCCTCAAATTGACCCAGTCATCGGTTTCTTTCATCCTTCTGTTTTCAATTACTTTTGTTCCATATAGAACGCCTGATTTCTGAAAGTTCATTCAGTCCCAGGAACAGAGAAAGAAAAACCGAACATGAATTCAACCATAGGAATCAATCTCAGGAAACCCAATTCTTCCAGCTCGGGGAATCTTAACTTACTAATGCAATTGAACAAGTTAATCTTTGAGTCAATAGTCGACCTGAGGGGTTCAGTAATCTCCGAATTATAATAATTTTGCTTGGACCACCTTTGACTTGGCCAGTTGTAGTTCTGAGAATGGAATCCATTTAATGTTTGACAAGCTCTTTCCAGTAGAAGTTGCAACGTTGCCATGTGCTCTTTCGATGAATTTTACATCAATAAAGCTTAACTTCTGTCCTCACTTCTTCCACATCTTCATCTCCTTTCTCTGGTGATGAATCTTCATGTGAAATCCCACCACCTGTTCTTCACTGTGAACATCTCTGTTGCTGCCATAGCCAGTCAAGCTTCATCACTTGACTGGAAATACGAGGCATGTGCACCTGAAACTTGTGGTACTGGCCCGGACATCATCTATCCCTTAGATTTTTGAATCTTACCGTGGTCACTGAACTTGCAAATTGCTTGTAGTGAACAAAACCCTGTCCCGAACTTCTCGAGCTATTATTTTATCATCAGGAACATATTCAACACGAACCACTAGCTCCTGCTGGTCGATCCTCTGCATATTATGATGAAAAATTTCTGCAGAGCTGCATTATTACTCTTGATCTAAAGCCATCGAACTTCAGCTCCGAAAGCACTGGTTTCCCCTGCATTATTACAAAGCGATTATAGACTTTTTGATGGAAATGAAATGAATCACCTGCTGATACAATCTAATTTTCTTTTGTTTATCCATCATTATAAGGTACTTTTTTGCAAACCATTGGCACTTCATCACTTGTGGTCATTAATTTTGCAGGTAAAACCAAAACTGCAGTGAAGGTTGGAATAGGTAATTGATATTTCTGATTACTTCTGCGATTTCTACCATCCTCAAAAGCCACATCCGGAATAGCTGAATCTTACTTTCTTTCTGTCCTTGATTCAGGTGTTGCAGCCGGAGTAACGGCTCTTATACTATTAGCACTTCTCTTATTCCGCTGGTATCGCAACAGAAGAAAGTTGGATCATTCTTACTTGGTCTCGAGAAGCATTTCCTCTCCCTTCTCACCTAGGACGGAGTCTGAGAATGGAGGTCTATACTGTGGTCTGCCCATCTTCGAATATGGTGAGCTTCAGGATGCAACGAACAACTTCGACCCACAAAGGGAACTTGGTGATGGAGGCTTTGGCACTGTTTTCTATGGTACTAAGATCATGCCTTTTTCGGCAGCTGTGTTTTGAAATTTGGCATAATGCATTCAACATAATACAAGGACTGTCTTAAGTTTGATGAACTCATGCAGGCAAACTACGAGATGGGCTCTCAGTTGCAGTGAAGCGCTTGTATGAGAACAACTACAACAAGAGACTTGAGCAGTTCATGAATGAGGTTGAGATTTTGGCCCGACTGCGACACCCAAACTTGGTCATATTATATGGGTGCACTTCCCGGCTGAGCCACAGGCTCCTTCTCGTATACGAGTATGTGCCCAATGGAACAGTTGCCGATCATCTCCACGGAGATCTAGCCAAACCCGGGTCCCTCCCATGGTCTACGCGATTGAACATTGCAATTGAGACTGCCAGCGCTCTGGTGTATCTCCACGCGTCTGATATTGTCCATCGTGATGTGAAGACGAACAATATCCTCCTCGATGAGAATTTCTCAGTGAAGGTTGCTGATTTCGGGATCTCACGCCATTTCCCATTCAATGCCACCCATGTCTCAACGGCTCCACAGGGCAGCCCGGGATATGTGGACCCGGAATACCACCGGTGCTACCAGTTGACAGATAAGAGTGATGTCTACAGCTTCGGAGTGGTCCTGATGGAATTGATATCGTCCTTGCCAGCTGTTGACATTACGAGGAACAGGCATGAAATCAACCTATCAACCATGGTAATCAACAAAATCCTCAGCCATGCGCTTCATGAGCTTGTGGATCCTAACCTCGGGTTTGACTCGAACTTTGACACTAGAGAGATGATCATGGTGGTTGCTGAGCTGGGGTTCCGGTGCTTGCAGAATGAGAAGGAGCTGAGGCCTTCCATGGCTGAGGTTCTGAATACGCTCAAGCACTTACAGAAGCAGCACAGAGATGGAAACAAGGAGGCAGAGGACAGCGACGACACTGTTCTCTTGAAGGCCAACCAAATGATGTCGCCCAACTCTGTCATGGTCCCATTTGCCAGCACGACCACGACATCGAACGCAAGCCTTTAAGTGCTTATATTTTTGGCTCAAAAATTCAAGGTGGGTTTGGTAAACATATATATAAACTACATGCATAGGTGAGAAAAATAGATGAAATATCATGCGAGATAGGAATATTTATCTGGTTTAATAGGAGCTTGGTTATGTCAAAACATGTAAGCAGAGTATCTTCTTATTATCTTCAGACATAAGTCAACAATGGTAAAGGGAAGAGACAAGTCAACATTGTTATTGGTAAAACATATGATCGCACAATTACTGGTAGACTTGAATTCATATTCTTGCAGTCTTCCTTTCCCAGAATGTTAGTAGGCATTCTTGATTCACGGATGGTAAGTCAAATATAATCGGTTGCAGATTAAAACATCTTCAGCTGTAAACCATGTAATGGTATTTCCATTCTGGAGTACCATGAACATCACGACATTCGGTTGTTCTAAGGGAACAGGATCGTTATGAAATGCGATGTAACACAGTACCATGTTGCTCTGATGTATTTGTTCCAAGACAGCCGAAGGGTGTTGTTGCCATGGATGGACTAATGGTGAAATCAGACGGTGAGATGTCTGATCATACTGGATAAGTTGGTCTCTTTTCTGAGCCCTGTGGAGTCCTCCTATTACTAACAAAAGCCTCTAAATCTAAGCACGGAAAGATGCTTTATAATTTGGCACTGGTGCCAGCACCTGCCGTACCACCCCTGCACTGCCTAGGTCATATAATTTATTATGCATGATTGCTTCAGATGTCGACCTGACTTCGAGATAGATGTGGAGAAATGCATTGTGATTTGATTCTTCTATGGTCTTCTTTGTAGTTCTGGTGATATCTGAGCTCCTGCAGAAAATTTTCCATGGACTTTGCACCAGTGAAATATCCTATTACTGAGAAGTTTCAGTAGTCGACTGATCTAACAAGTGCATATGTGTTGTCCCAAATGTCAACTTTGAATGTTCCCAAAAGCAGAAAACATACAACAGCTCATAAGATGATACTCCCAAATTCTGCTTTCAGTGCATTCCCTGTGAGTTTCTTACAGGTAGGAACCAAATTCCCCTGAGGATCATGATTATAATTTATACCGAATTGAAGTCAAAGTGGGTCAAGCCGGTTTGATTCTTATTTGTTGGACTACACGCTTGTTAATTTCCTTTCTCCATCTTCTGTTAGTGTCGGAGGTCGAGAATTCCGACTTGAGAAAAAAATTGAGTTTAGGCACGCACGAGACCTAATTTGGGACTTAAATTGAGGTTGGGTAGGAGTCGCCACTAAACCGTTTATTAATGCCGTTTAGACGCCTAAGTCACTAAGTGATCATGATACTAACCACCAAGGTTTTTGTCGGTCTTGGAACCGCATTTTGAGTCGGAGATCCTGTTACGTATCTTGAAGCTCCAGAGCCAAAATATGCCCAAACTTGGTACCCGTCTCTAAGTCTAGGTTATTTGTTCGCTTGCATATTTTTATTTGTCCAATTGTTTCCTTGATTGAAATTCGAATCAATAGTCCAGAGTGAGATTCGACAATTCGTATCACGGCCCTAACATGCTACTAATCGTCATAATCTAAGAGCAAAAAGTAAATGTTTCCACTATTATCGGGATTACATACATTCACCATCTCTCTCACTCACTACCCCTCCTATTACATCAATGCACTCAATACATTTATCTCTCCCAACCCCATATATAATCAAATCAATACACAACAATTAACACACCACAACTCGACATTAACATCGATCAAGTTTATTTTAATCAATTTATTTGACTTAATACATTTTTT
>JAOYND010000028.1:1513829-1540168 GCA_025802135.1 Lagerstroemia fauriei | reverse complement strand
TTTCGTTTTAAATTCTTTTTGTCGCTCTTATTCTCAACATTTTCTCCTTTTGGCACTTTTAATCCTACCGGATATTTTTTTATCAGTATAGTCCTACTGGTTATTATTATGTCATTATCAGTGCTTACGTGTAATTTTCGAACAAAATTTAAAAAATAAAATAAGAGAAAACCAAGGTCAGATCGGCATTGGGTGCCTCCCCTACCGGCCACCGCCTCCTGGAGGTGGTAGTCTCTTCAAAGGCGACAAAGGACCAATTTTATGATAAAGAACAAAACAAACAAAGGGACAGTATTTCAACAGATTGGTGTTTTGGCTACTTTTAGAACTCGTAGATTTATCTTCTTATTTAGTTGGGGTGGTGGGAGAATCAGTGGAATGGTTAGATGGCAGGTATGCCAGGGAAGGTAGCTACCAATCTGATCCTTTGGGTTTTTTTATTTATTTATATTTTTCTAATTAAAGAATTTTTGGGAAAGAATTTTTATTTTAGAAAAAGGTCACGTCAGTACTGTTAATGGAAAAATAAGCGGTTAGATCAAAGTGGTAAAAATAGGAATGATTGAGTACAAGAATGATAAAAAAAAATTAAAGATTTAGGACGAAGTTGGATATTGAAATCCCTCTTGAACGTGTAGCTCTTGGTGAGGTCACCTACACGTGTATTTTGCATATGGACTGACCTTGATTCATGAGTTTGTGGGGTAGCTCGGGGAGAATAAACTACTTGTTATAAAAAAAAATTAAGAGGAAGGTGGAAAAACATGTAAAAGTTCAAGAATATTTTCTCATTAAAATGAGCTCCACATGCATGGCTTCTTGGGTTTAGCAGCTACTTATACTGCCACTGGGTTTCATGGCAGGTAAGGCTAATTCTTCACACTTGATTTATGGCACTTCTCATGGTCGCCTACATCCCCTATTATACATTAATGATATTATTATTGGTAGCAGTAATAGACCTCGGCTATTATAATCTTTGCTATGAAGGATCTCAAGCATTTTTTTGGAATTGAGGCTCATTACCCATAAGGCCGTATTTTTTTTTTTTTAAATCTCAGAATAAGTCTAAATAGGTTTTTGCAAAAGTTTGATTTAGACAAGGGTAGATTGTTTCAACCCCACTAGTCTCAAAGACTTTATCTTTTGCAAACCATGGTGAACTTCTCTCCTCTTTGATCGTGTATGGTCAAATAGCTGGCGCGCTAAAGCATGTTTCCATGATTTCACCTGATGTCAATTTCATGGTGAGTTTGATTAGCCAACACATGCATCTATCTAAATTTACTCATCTTGAAGCAGTCAAGCATATTTATCAATATTTAGTTGGCACATCAACTCATGGTCTACTTATTAAGCCATGTTACTCCCGACGTTTTCATAATTCTAGAATTGGTTTGAGAGTCTCCGTTGCATATGCTCCTCTCCGGCACGTTTGGTCTCAACAGAGCATGCCGATCATTGTTAGTATTTCTATCTTTCTTGCCATTTCTTTGTTAAGCATTGTTTTTCATTTTTTTCTCATTCAATTAAATGAAGAGTCATACGTCATCTCTACCTAGTACAAATCAAAATATTGTCAAATTCACATTTTCCTAAAGATTTTCGTATCATTATGATTCTCTCTCACTCCTTATTCCTCTTTTCCTGCGGCCATGGATTCCTTAATTCACATTGTGGCCAAATCTTCTTTTTTCTCAATCTCATCTTTATGGCAGTTGAGAATTAAATCTCATATTAATTGGAGCAAAAAGTGAACTGGAGATTATAAGAGAATTTGCATATGGCCACCTAATAGCTTAGGATTTAAGTGGAAACAAGCATCGTCTCTTGTAGGTTTAGATGGATATTTAATATGATACTAGAAAAGTTTTCCTGTGGGTTCACATTACACTAGATCCGAGTGTGAAACTCGTAGTCAATTAAGCACGAGAACGAAAGAACATTTCATTCGTGTAAGTGGTCATTGTCTTACACATAAGTGCAACTCAATGGACTTCCGTTGATACCCATGAGCGGACTATCTTAGCTCATTGTTTATGGTAAATTGCACTGTTGGTACAAAATCTTTTGTCAATGTAACGTTTTGGTACAAAATATTTTGTTTGTAACTCCGTCCTACAAAATATTTTTAAAATGTAATATTTTGGTACAAACCGTTAAATTTTCACTAACACCATTAATTAGGCTGACGTACAATGTGACGTGGACGCACAGTCAATACCACGTGGAAATTAGTTGAGGTGACACCATAAAATAAATTTAAATTATAAAAAATAATAATAAATAAAAATAAGAATTTCAAAATAAAAAATTAATTTAAAATAAAAAATAATAAATTCACTTTAAAATACGCAAAAAATCAAGAACTGACCTGGAAAATTTAGAATAGGATTGGATAGGTTTTAAAAAATGGATAAAACACTCCAAATCGATCTGAAACGATTCGGAATTTTCATTGAACGACCCTTAAACTCTACCAACACCTAAGACCATCCTAAAAAGCACAAAACACATCAGAAACAACACTGCAAAATTTGGAATAGAGCTGGACATATTTTAAAAGATCGATAAATGACCCGAATCAATCCAAAACGATCTGGAATTTTCAAGAACTGACCCCTGGACTCTGCCAACACCTAAGACCATACACAAAACACATTAGAAACATAACTGCCAAATTCAAAATAGGAATTGGGCAGATTTTAGAAAGTCGATAAATGACCTCGAATCGATCCGGAATTTTCAATAACCGACCTCTAGACTCTACCAATGCCTAGGACCATCCTAAAACACACAAAACACATCAGAAACAAAAGTGAAAAATTCATAATAGGAACTGTGCAAATTTTATAAAGTCGATAAATGACCACGAATCGATTGGGAATTTTCAAGAACCGACATCTAGACTCTACTAACACCTAAGACCATCCTAAAACACACAAAACACATCAGAAACAGAACTGAAAAATTTGGAATAGGAACTGGACAGATTTTAGAAAGTCGATAAATGACTCTGAATTAATCCGGAATTTTTAAGAACCCATGAGCGGACGATCTTAGCTCTTATTTTACATGAATTTATTTTCACATAATTTCCTCCGATTTTATGAGATATAATTTCTCTTTCACATATTTCATTCTGCAATATTTCCAAAAACCCTAATATGATTAGAAATTATTTTGATTTTGACTCTATGATTGTGTTCAACAAGTAAATCCCGCATAAGATAGTAGATATTACTCTTTAAATCTTCCCTTGTAAAGGTACACTCACTTTAATATCCATCTAGTAAATATGATATTCACGAATTGTCCTGTTTTCTTATATAAAGGATCATACACCTTCTATAAAATCCACTAAATATGGTTAGTTTTTATGGTTATATTCATTTTCACTATGAACACCTCCTGATTTTACGAGATTTTTTAAAAGAATTAAACCCTTAATTCTTTTTTGAAGCAGCCATACTTCTCTCTCGTATAGGTGATTTATAAATTTTAGAGTTTTTATTTACTCATGTATGACCATCGACTTGCTATCCTTTTTCTCCTTGTGTCACTATTTCTTTTGAAGGAATGAGTTGAGGAGTGACTTCTCATAGTGATCCCATTAAGTCTTATAATTAAATTGTATTTTTGAACCTAGATCTTGAAATTTCCATTCATCTAGGTTAGGTTTTCTTTTACTTTTTTTTTCTGTGAGTTTAAGTCTCATTCCTTTTTGACATTTTCTTAATTGACTGTTTATTTAATCCTTTAATTAGCAAATCTGTCAAATTATTCTTTTACTTTATATAGTAAATAAAGATAATTTCAGTTGAAAATTGTTATTTCATGGGTCTATGACGTATGTCTAACTTAACACTGTACAAATTGTTTCATGCTCTTCTAGAAGCCAGCCGACTATCACAATTAACAATGAATACAAATTGATGGCACCGATTTTTTCCGTTTTGGATTATCTTCAAGGAAATGAAACAATCCTTTAACCTCTTCTCCACATTTATGCAATGCAACAATTCAGATTCCACTGTAGATCTGGTATCACTGTTTGTTTTGAGTATTTACATTATACAGCCGCTCTAGCTAATGTGAACACATATTAGCGGTAGATTTTAAATTATCTATATCATACCTAGTTCACATCACTTTAACTTCAATTATTGCCGCACATTTGGTATATTGTAAGTTATAATTTCAAGTATATTGTATGTATCTCAATACTCTCACTATTGCTTTCCAATGTTTAGAATTCATATTACTTATATATCTATTCAACCTACCAACTGTGTAGGCAATATCAGGTCTATTACAATATATTGGGTATATTAGACTTCTAATAACTTGTGAGTATTCTTCTTGAGAAACAATCTCTCCTATGTTCTATGATAGATGGAGATAAATGTCCACCGATGTCCTAACAACGTCGGAATCATTTTTACTAAATTTTTAAGAATTTTGTCCATATACTTTGATTTATTTAGAAATAAGTCCTTATGATGTTCTTGTGATTTTAATTCTTAAAATCATGTCGGTAAGACCCATATCTTTATGGCAAATCTTGAATTTAACATTTTCTTAGTATATTTGATTATTCTCTCATCTTTGTCAATAATGAGTAATTTATCATGTATGTATAAATATGAAGTGACATAACTATTTTATGTCTCTTTTATGTATACACATTTGTCATACTCATTGATTTTAAAATTATTAAAAATATTGTATTATCAAATTTCTCATCATTACTTTGGTGCTTGTTTCAATCCATGCAATGATTTAACCAATTTACCACATTTCCTTATGTTTCTCGGAACCATAAGACCCTTGGGGTTGTTCTATATAAATTTCATCATCTTCACAATTCAAAAAAGTTATTTTCACATCTATTTGATATATCTCTAAATTGCATAACATCGCAATTGCAAGTATCTTCCTAATGAAATTTATTTTTGCTAATGGACAAAAAATGTCAAAGTAATCAAGGCATTCTCATTACTTGTATCATTTGATTACAAGTTAGGTTTTATATTTATCGGTAGAACCATATGCACTTCTCATCTTCCATTTAAAAATCTAATTCAACCCTAACTGTTTACAACCAGAAGGATGATTCACTAAATTTCAAGTATGATACTACAAAATAAAATAAATTTCATTATTTATTACATCCTTTTTAAAGAGTTCCCTCAGAATAACCCTTGTTCTCTTGTTGCGGTCTTGGTTCAAATTCATGATTTTCCTTTTGGTCTAAGTCATGATTTTCCTCTTGGTCTAAGTCATGATTTCCTCGTTCATTGTTTCATAAGTTGGTATCGGTGAGCTTCACCCTTCATTAGATCTATATGAAAACCCATCTTCAAAAAATGATACATTTCTTGATTTTATTATCGTATTCTTATGTATATCATATATTTTTCATTCGTATATAAAAAATCGATATGCAATACTGTTATGTGCATAGCCTATATAAAGATAAAATCCATTGTTTCGAAAAAATGTATGCATCCATCTATGCCAATAGAGAAAAGGGAGAATTATCAACCAAATGTCACAGATCTGACTCATTTATAGAGAATGAAGATTTCTGTTTTCAATTGTATGTTTTGTTCTTCATCCATGCCATATGTTTACAAGTGAAGATGACATTAAATCGGGGTAGCTAATGATTGTCATCCATCAATTCCATCAATGCCCTTTAAGCCTCAATCATTTGACGTTAAAAAATATCATGCAACTGCAATAAATAAATCGCAAATGATTGACAAAATTGAAGGGAGGCAAGAACATTTCGTTCGGTGTTCACGTTTCTAGAGCTTATTATATTGAATACTCGTGATTATACTTGGAGAAGGTCCAAGTAAGCCATCTTACTAGCTAGGTCAGAGACCTAATGATAAGACTGAATTTACAGTGAAACACGGACCGCGAATTTCGGGTATTTAATTGCATTTTCATTTAAATTGGGAAAAACACACTGGCAAAATTTTATTCTTTTAAGTCCCTATGGATCATTCTGACCAGTCTAAGGAAGCTGAAATTCTTCAACGTAACCCAGGGGATTTAAAAGAAGGAGCCGTGTTAAGATGCCGGAAGGGTCGACCGTAGTTTTTTCAGGAATTCCGGCCTGATCGTAAATTAATCTAGATGTTCGTTTCGGCTGACGCGGGATACTGGTGGTGCAAACCAAAAATAATAATATTAATTAACCAATATGAGTGAGTTAAGATGCCTCAACACCCCTTTCCCTTCTTTTCCTTAATTCAGAGAGTCTTCTGTGTAGCGGATATATCTTGTAATAATACCTACGTGGTGTCACAAACCAATAAGATTCAACCATTTTAAGATTTTTTTTTCTTAAAACCCTAAAAATAGAAAAAATAAGCCTAGAAATAATTGAATCTTATTAGTTTGTGATTCTACGGAAGTACTGTCATGTGTTATGCTTGTTACATATAATATAATGCTTTATGTTCGAGTCTTGTGAATGGAAAAAATTCATGTTATAAGAGTTTTACCCTCTTAATAGGCCAACCCTATGGCCTACCCGAATTAGGATGGTTAAGAATAATATTTATTAATAGAAAAAATTTATGATTTCTATACTTAATAAATTGATTTAGCTTGAATTTAAATTATGAAATAGACCTATTGGTCTAGATGGGATAGGAAGAAAATAGAATTAACGTGACAAATTCAACTAATGATAATCAAATGTAAAACGATTCCAGATGAACGGGAATGCTACCGTACCGAAATCCTTTGGTTTGAAAAAATCTTAGATGGTCCTATCTCATGGTGACGTGGTGAGGAAGAATCAATAAAATTGGTCTAATTAGTGATAATTATTACAACTGCTCGGGTGATTAATACACGTTTGTAACAATCTGATTGATATTTTCTCACGCCACGTGGTTAGATAAGATCACCTAAGAATTTCTCCTTTAGTTTGTTTAGAATTTGTTATGTGTGAATTGAGGTAATCAACCGAAACTCCTGTACCCATATGCTAATACTCTGCGAATGAAAAAAAAAAAGTATTATTGTGGTGGAAGAGAGGGAAGAAAATCCAATGCATAAACGGAGGAAGTTTGTAGAAGAAACCTTTCGATGACAGCGGGATTGTCAGAAGCTACTGGGCACGTTAATGGAAGTGTAAGAGTAGTTTGTAAAAAAGATAAGATAATTCCTTAAATTTTTTACTAATTTAATTAGATGGAGGAAATTTTTAGAGGGATTGAAAATTCTTCAATGTATAAGAAAGAAGAGTAGTTTTGGAATCAGAAAGTGAGATTAAAACTACTACTTTCTCCAATATAGTAATAGAAGAAGATCTGGGCATAAAACAAATTATGCCGGCAGACAAGAATTCTAATGCCGGTCGATTAGCCCATGAAAGTATCCATTGGGCCTCACGTGGGCCACATATTACTACCAGTTGAGGCCCGAAAGAGTTGAAGCCTAGCCCCTAGAGCTTAATTATGGCCCAAACTTCAAAAGTAGAGGGGAGCTTCCCATCATTTGATTTCTCCAGGACATGTAATTCCCCATAGATTAATTATATGTAAACCAATGGTGAAGAGATAGAAACAGAGCTCGAAAAATAGGCCGATAAATGTGCGACTCATTTTCCTTTATAATCAGATGGGTAAATTACATTATTAAAAATAACGTGATTTGCTTCATTTCTAAAAAAAAATTAAACGTTTCAAATTTAAAAAATAAAATCACATAGTTTTATTTTATTCTCAAATTAAACTAAACCTTTCAATTTTAAAAATAAAATCACATGGTTTCCTTTTCTTCACAATTTAAGCCAAACAACTCATGTTTTAAAATTAAAATTACATTATTTATTTTACTATTAAATTAAACTAATTCGTTTAACCTAATATTCAATACTTAGGTGACTAATCGTTTATAACCTTTTTTCTTCAATGCAAGAACAATGTATATTATAATTTTTAAAAATTTACACTAATATCTTATATAAAGTTCTCTTTATATTTTCCGATAACTAATATTAATCTTAATTCAAGAGAAATTATTAAATTAAATTAAATTAAAATTATGTTGATTCTATTGATTTGTAAACTAAGTATAATATGTTGCACAAGATTGTCATTTTATATTTTAATATGTTAGTCAACTTGTCAATAAATAAAAAATATAATTTTCATTTTTCAAAGTTAAAGAATTTGGCTTGATTTGAGAATGAAATAAAATTACATGATTTATTTTTCAAATTTTAAAAGTTTGGCTTAGATTGGAAATAAAATGAAATCTCATGATTTTATTTTTTAAATATGAAACGTTGGCTTTTTTTAAGAAATGAAGCAAACCACGTGCTTTTTAATGTAATTAACCCTAATCATATTTAAACTATTATGATGGAATTAAAAAAAACACAGCCATGTGAGAAAGGGGTACCGAGAAATTCTTCGATGATCATATCTTTTCACGTGATGTGAGGAAATACTAATAAGATTATGACACACGAGTAAATTGGTGTTAATCACCTAAGTATTCATTATTACTAATCAGAGCAATTTAATTGGTTCTTCCTCACCATGTTACTGTGAGTTGGGACCATCTTTTTTTTTTCTTTTGGTACGGTTTGTACTGTCCTTGACTTGGGACTAAGAGATTCTAGGTTCAATTTTCACTGGTCGAAGTTCTCATGCCATTTTATTTCATATTCATTATATTCCCATCTAAACCTATGTGCCTCTTTTATACCAAAAAAAATACAGCGTTAAGTTTAAGCTTGTTGTAACATACCATGCAGCATAATGGATCCATGTTTTCGAGCATGCACAATATGATATACAGAAACTTAATGGGTCCTCATATATTTTGATCAGTTGAGTTGATCTTTTAAGAGAGAAAATTCTTTCATTGATGAAACTTTTCCTTTTAATAGTATCCAACTTGAGACTTTTTGGTGTTGATAGTGCATTGTCTTGTTGGTGTATGAGTATCTAGCAAGCAGTTTACTGTACTATAAAAAAAATATTTTTTTCCAATGCAAAGTAGCAGCACTCTCTCATTAATTACTCTGCATCGATGTACAAAAATAATACAAGTATACAAGGCCAAACACCGAGTGCAGCAAGCAAGCCCAAGTACAAACATCAATCAAACAAACATTAAAGAATCAGTAGAAAAACCCCAATTCAGTAGTAGAGCCCTTTGCTGTTATGTAACAACCCACCTATGCAAATTGGGAATGCCCAACACCCGACCATGAACACAACAACGAATGGAACCCAACATTTCCTCTACAGGAACCACATCCCTATCGTGATGCAACTCATTCCGAGCCTTCCAAGCAACATAGATATAGGCATTCCAAGCAAGCTTGAGCAACATTAGTTGCACCGAACGGCCTTTGAAATGCTGGACATCCCAGGAAAATTCAGTAGATCAATCACCCACTTAATGATCAATGCCACTAACAGATAAAATCAACTGCCTGACTTGCTTGATGAGTCCATAAGAAAAGAAAAGATGATCCTGACTCTCCTCAACATTCTTGCAAAAAACACATTATGTCCACTCCACGACACTAGGAGGCAATATTGTCCATAGTAGACAGTCAGTTGCGCACCACAAGTCAATTGATAAAGCTACGATGTGGAATGCAATGGTGGCACCAAACCAAATAGTACCAATCAACTCGAGGAGCCTGAGCGCGGTTAACTTGCCATGCCCTTGTAGTCGAGAAAGAGTGCTGACCAGTAGCAACCCATACAATGGCATTAGGTCGTTCTGTAGAAAGAACAACACCCTAGAAATAACACACAACTGATCCTAATATTTACCTCATAGAGTTGAGATTGATCAACTTTACGCACAACCGCTGCCACTGTAGCATAGAGAGAAAGCCCAAAGGAACTAGAAAAAGAGCAGCGCTGAGGACAATCAATTCTCCAATTTTCCAACCAAAATTGAGTAGAGCAACCATCCCCCATCTGAACTTTGAACAAAGAATAGGCAATACCTCGCAGCTTCAACAACTTCCTCCAAGCATAAGAGCAAGGATTAGGCTCATCTAAAAACTATGCTCTCTAATGAGATAAGCATTAAGCCATGCAATCCATAAATGCCCCGCTTTGCAATGCAGTGGCCAAATTAACTTCAGGCAACATGCCTTATTTCATGTCTCTAAATCCTTAATACCCAACCCACCTTCAGCATTGGGCTAGCAAACCAAGTTCCAGTTAACCTTAGCACCTCTATAACCACCCACTGGACTTCTTTTCAATAAAAACTGCTTGCACTTAGCCTCGATTGCTTCAATAATTCTTAGGTAGTACAAAGGTAGTACACTAGAAATTCACAAGTGAGTGAATAACAAATTGAATTAGTTGAAGTCGACTAGCCTAAGAAAGCTTCTTTGTAGTCCAACCGACCAGCCTATTCATAATTCTTATGACTAGAGAGGCGCACATTACTTGTCAGAGAGTCGTCTTGAAACTAAAGGCACCCCAAAGTAATGGGGGAGCTTACCAATAGTGAAAGAACAGAGATGACCAAACTATAAGATATTCTCAATATCCATACACCTAAAAAATAGTTCACTCTTCCTAGGATTAAGCTTGAGGCCAGACATGCGATAGAATTGAGCAAAGAGCTCTAGAGCAATCCGAAGAGAATGAGTGGTTCCTTTAAAAAACACTATTAAACTTAGCAAATGCAAGGTGAGTCAACCCAAGCATCTTACAAGTAGGATGATACTCCAATCTACATTTCAAAGCAGCAGCATCAAGGAGTTGAGAAAGAACCTCAATCGCCAGGGCAAAGAGAAAAGGAGAGAGAGGATTGCCGTGGTGAAGTCCCTTATCCCCTATATTATACCCTTCCAGCCCGCAAGGCGCCAGTGATGTTAACCAAGAATCGAGCACCAGAAATGCATGCTTCAATCAACGAGCAAAAAAATCAGGAGCATCAATATCTCTAAGAATATTGAGAATAAACGGCCAACGAAGAGAATCAAAAGCTTTCATAATATCAACCTTCATAGTACAACAGAGACTTGTATTCTCCCTATGATATCCTTGGACAAGTTCATGGGCCAATAAGATATTATCACCAATACTTCTCCCTTGCATAAAGGCACTATGATTAGGAGAAATAAAACATGGTAGAAAAACCTTCTATCTGTTAAAAATGATCTTAGTAATGCATTTATACACCACATTACAACAAGCAATATGCCTAAACTCAGTCGAGTAGGATTATGAACTTAGGTACCAAGGTAAGTGAAGTACTGTTGATGGAAGAAAGAAGATGAGCACTTGAGAAAAAGCTTTGCATATCCTTAACAAAACCAGGACCCATCGTACTCCAAGCCTTTTTAAGCAAATAAACATTATAACCATTAGGACCCGGAGCACTATTCACATCCAAACTTCATAAAAAACCTTTATTTCCTCAGGAGTAACCTCTTTCACAAGGCCAATTTGTTGATCTTCGCTAATCCTAAAGGAAAGAGTATGCCTCAACTCAGAAACAGAGCTGCCACTAACAGAACTATGCATTGTGCTAAGAAGCTTAGTGTGAAAATTCATTGCCTCACGAACAATCTCAGAATGACTTGTGAGCTGATGTCCGTCCTCTGTAAAGAGAGCCTTCAAAGTAATCTTAGATCTCTTGAATTTCACCATTCCATTGCAGAATTCGCCAAGAGACAACCGGGCAATTCTAGTCTTTTGTTGATAAAAACTCTCCTTGGTGAATGCAAGCAAAATACTAATAACTTAGAAGCTTCTCATTTTGTACCAGAGCAACACTGGGAACTCCTTATAAAAGTTGAGCTCGATCATCTAGTAACGACCTCTTCACATCAGCAACACTTTTGGAAATGTCCCAAAAATATTGCTTATTAAAACTCATGAACGGGCCCCTTAATGCCTTAAGCTTCTTATGTAACACAGACATGGGAGTCCCTTTAACCATACAATCCCAACTACTTTTAACAACTTCATCAAAATTAGGATGAGAAGCCCGAAAATTGAAAAAATTTGAAAGAACATTGAGTAACTAGCTTCCACAGATTGAAAGTTGTGAGACTTGCACAGTGATCAAAAACCAAAGGAGAAAGGAATTCCATAGTAGAGCTTGGGAAGAAAGTGGACTAGTACTCATTATGAAGAACCTTATCTAGGTTCCTGCCTATAAACCTAATTGTTCTCTTATTAGACCATGTATAAAAGGGCCTCTACCATGGGTGATCAAAAAGATCAAGGTCATCAAGAAGAGCTCTAAAACACAACATACCAGGCAAATCACAATTGGTAAAGCTGTTGGATTCCTGCTCGCACTTAAAAGCATTAAAATCTCCAGCAACCATCCAGGGAGCAGATCCCACTTGAATGTTGCGAAGAGATTACCAGAGGGAGTCATGAATTGAAACCTCATTAGAAGCATAAACCACTATTAACCAAAATTGCAACTTAACATCCTCCATTCCAACCAAAAATTGGATTAACTGATTCGTGGATAGAGCAACTGACAGCTTAATAGTTTGATCTAAAAGAATCCAAATTCTCCCAAGAGTATGCGACAAGTAGTTATGAGCCCAATTCCCATCCTGAAAGAATCGAGAGATAATAGGAAGACTATTTCCCTCCTAAACTCTAGTCTCCAAGAGGAAAAAGATATTAATTCTAGATGCATCGATAAGTCTCTTTACCTCATGCTGCTTAAAGGGCTTATTAAAGCCCCTAACATTCCACAATAAGATTATCGTCATGTAGGATGCTCAAAATCAGTTATCATACCCCTGGACGAACCAGGCACTGCTTTACCTCCTTTGCTCTTGTTATGACCTTGAGTAATATTATGCATGAGTTCATTAAAACCTTGAACTGTAGCGCAAGGCTTTCATAGGTGGTCGTCATGATGAAGAGAAAATTTTCCCGTATCCTTGGCTAACACCGAAAAAGAATTGGAGAGCTCAATAGTCTTTCATCCCAATGAAAGACCACTCAGCTCAGACTTCACTTTAACACCTGGAGCACTACCCTCATGTAAGGAAGCAACAGAGACAGGAAATAGAAGGCCCACCTGAGCTATCACATCCACTGCCACAGGAATTGGAACCTCAATGTTCTTTGGGTCCAGGGCTGCAGAATCAGGGAGATCCGCCTCTATAGAAACCTTTCGTACCCACTTCCGCTTAATAGAATTCGCATTAAGTCCATATGTTCACCATAGGTAAACAACATCAACACAAACTAACTTTTCATCGTTTAGAAGAACTTCCAACAAATCAAGCAAGGAACTCTGAGTGGAAATCTAAACACACACTTTAATAGCATTACCACTAGAAATATGATAGGCCGTTTTCGTCAAATAAATAGGCACTCCAATACCACTAGCTATATAACCTAGACCTTGTGGCATCATAAGTTCCAATGGAACCTTCCACAATGTCACTCAAAGAGGAGATGAATTGACAAATTCCAATTTCTTTAGTCACTGTTTCGAAGGTTGTAAAAGCAAAGGACAATTGTTGATATGCCATGGGCCCTTACGAAATACCCATTCCTTAGCCTCAACGGATGCAAAATCAAACAAAATAAATCCATCATATTCGCCCTTTACGCCCCACAAGTAATTTGCAGTGGAATATATATTTCTTAAACTAAGAGCCTTACCAACAATTTGTCCAACTAAAGCATTTGCCCATCGAGAAACACCTTCCTCGACAATTGACGAAGGTGGCTTCACAACAAGCTTGCCATCAACAAGAATTGGTGCAAAGTAAGCCAACTTCGCCTGTTCCGATGAACCAAAAAGCATCTGACTCCATGTGCGAGCCTCTGCACCTCCCGCAGCTGAACCCTCAGGCCCAACATTCATAGCAGAACAATTGATACAAATGAGGGACCTCTTTGTATAATAACACGAGGAATTGTGCGCGACATACAAAAAATAAAGGGGTGAAATGTAACAAAAGTAAAGATGAGCCATTACTATGTTATTAGGGTGGGTAATTCTGTTAAATTTCCCGCTCTATAAAAGGCAGTGGAGCGTGTATCTGAAGCTCAAGCAATAACAGACTCAAATTTCCCCCTCAGATTTCTTCATCTTCTTCTTCTCCTCTCTCTCTCTCTCTCTCTCTCTAGTCTGACCAGTATCAATTAATGTCAAAGCACTCTCTAGGGAACCATGGCACATGCGCAGGTTGGAAGCAATCATCAAAAATCATGCAGAACAGATGGCTAAGATCAAGGCTCAGCAATCAGCGATGCAATTAGCTCTCAAGCTGCAGAATGATTAGCAAATGGAAGAGCTGAGAGAGCTCAAGAACCTCATCAAAGGAAAGGATCCATAGCAAATGAGGAAAGGAGCAGAGTCACTCCTGCACAACCCGTGGAAGCAGAGAAACAGGTGAATCCTCATCCCTATGTGAACTCCTTTCTATTAGGAAAAATAGAATTTCCAAAATTCTGTGGAGAAGGAGTCGAAGATTGGTTGTTTCGATGTGAGAAATTCTTCAGCATGTACAGAACTCCTAACAATTTGAAGCTGGATCTGGTGGTCATTCATTTGGAAGGAAATGCTCTGTACTGGCATCAATAACCAGCAAAGGTCTCACCGAGGACCAGATAAGTTGGACAACATACAAAGAAGCTATTATAGCTCGTTTCAGTGGATGAGATTGTGAGGATCCTATGTCTAAACTAAAAAATCTCTATCAAACAGGGACTTTGCAGAGCTATCAGGAGGAGTTCGACGTGCTGTTAAGCAAGCTACGAATACCTGAAGATCTTGCTATTAGCATGTATTTGGGAGGATAGAAAATTGAAATCCAGAATCCAGTCAGAATGCTTGAACCTACAACCTTGCACAAGGCTTATAAATTGGCTAAGCTTCAAGAGACCAAATGTCTAGCTCAGCTAGATTTAACTCCACACTCAAGGAGCTCGCAAATCAGTTCCCATCGAAGTACTGATGCACTCTAACTAGTGCAGTACTGATGCACTCTAAAATGGGAATAACCACAAGCTCTTTCAAATATTTGACGAGCAAGGAGAGAGCATAAAAACGAGCCAAAGGTCTATGTTTCTCCTATGATGAGAAGTTCACGCCTGGACATAAGTGTCCAAAGAAGCAGCTAGTCTTGATTGAGATGGAAGAGGAGGAAGGTCCCCTATTTTGCTTGTTCGAAAGAAGGACATCCCCTGGAGGTTCTGTGTCGATTATAGATGGTTAAATAACCTCACAGTCAAGGACAAGGTCCCTATTCCTGTCATCGAAGAGCTGTTGGATGAACTGCATGGGTCAACCATCTTTTCAAAGATTGATTTACGTTCCGGGTATCACCAGATACGAATGTTCGAGCAATACAGAAAGCAGCCTTTCACACTCACGAGGGCCATTACGAGTTCCTTGTGATGCCTTTTGGTCTCACTAATACGCCTTCCACCTTTCAAAGCCTTATGAATCAGGTTTTTCGTCCGTTTTCTGTGCATATACATATTGGTTTTTTTTTATGACATTCTTGTATATAGTTGTGATTGGCAGCAACATAAGGCACATTTATTGTAGACACTTCTGCTACTACGGCAGCACCAACTCTATGCAAAACGCAGTAAATATGCTTTTGCCACAAGCATGGTCAAATATTTGGGGCATTTCGTATTGGTAGCCGGCGTTTCCACAGAGCCCTCTAAGTTGAAAGCTGTGGAGAATTGGCCCATTCCCTAGACCTTGAAGCAGTTACGAGGTTTTCTGGGGCTCATAGGTATTATCGAAGATTCATTTGAGGGTATGGACTGATCTGTAGACCCTTGACCGACCTGCTTAAGAAGGAAGCCTTCCAATGGAATGACACAGCTACTCGAGCCTTTCAACAACTCAAAGTGGCCTTGACAATAGCCCCTGTTCTGGCTCTTCCTGATTTTTCTCAGCCTTTTGAGATCGAAATAGATGCCTCTGGACATGGGATAGGAGCAGTACTCACCCAGCGAGGGCATCCCATCGCCTTCTCGAGTAAGGCCTTGTCTGCAACAAGGAGGGGCATGTCTGTCTACGAAAGGGAGTTATACGCCATATTATTTACTATTAAAAAGTGGGGCCATTATCTACGAAGTCAGCCCTTTGTGATACGAACAGATCATCAGAGCTTGAAACACGTCTTGGAGCAAAAGTTAACCACACCTCTACAGCATACCTGGTTGGCTAAATTGTTGGGTTATACCTATGAAATCAAGTATAAGAAGGGCCAAGAAAACCTTGTTGCCGATGCTCTATCTCAATTACATGGCAGGGAAATGTCCTTGTGTGCAATTGCGAGTATTTCTACTTACTTGTTTGATGAGATACAAGCTAGTTGGTCCGATGATCCCAGCTTGCAATAAATCATCACGGACTTACAGTAAAATCCTCAAAGCCACCCCAAGTATTGTTGGCAAGGGGGACAATTGCGTCATAAGGGAAAGCTGGTGATGGGCAAATATAATGCCTTACAGTAGAGGCTACTTCGTTATTTTCATGATAGCCAAGGAGAGGTTCATTTTGGAGTTGTCGCCACTACCCACAGTCTCGCTTCTATCTTCTATTGGAAGGGAGTGCGTAAGCACATACGATCTCACATAAGGGAATGTGATGTTTGTCTTTGAAACAAAACCGAAACGGTGGCTTCCCCTGCTTTGCTACAACCTCTTCCCATCCCTGAGTATGCTTTCAAAGAAATTAGCATGGATTTGATATGTGGCTTGCCAAAGTCAGAAGGCAAGGATACCATTTTGACAGTCGTCGATTGCCTTACCAAATTGGGGCACTTCATTGCATTGTCCCACCCTTAATCTGCTCCTCAGGCGGCTCAATTATTTCTAGATCACGTCCTAAAGCTTCATGGATGCCTTGCTTAGTGACTGATAGAGATTCCCTGTTCCTAGGTAATTTTTGGAAGGAGCTTTTTCGATTACAGGGTGTTCCATTGCATTACTCCTCAACTTACCATCCTCAGTCCGATGGGCAGAATGAGGTTCTTAACCTCTGCTTGGAGGGGTATCTGCATTGCATGTGCAGCAATAACCCAAAAAATTGGGCCACGTGGCTTTCTATGGTTGAATGGTGGTACAATTCTTCATTCCATTCTTCCATTGGGAAGTCTCCTTATGAGGCTCTTTACGACATACCTCCACCCATTCATGTGCCATATATTCCTGGGGATTATTGTGTTGCCGTCGTTGACCTACAACTACGAGATAAGGAAGCCTTGCTCGTAGATCTTAAGTAGCATCTCTCCAAAGCTCAACATCGCATGAAAATTCAAGCTGACAAGCACTGCTTTTAATGGATTTTTGCTGTGGGAGACTGGGTTTATCTCAAGTTGCATCCATACAAGCAGCTCTCGATGACCTCACACCATACCCAGGAGCTTGCTGCCAAATATACGGGCCATTTGAAGTTGTTGCTAGAATTGGTTCGGTGGCCTATATGCTCGCTTTGCCCAATTCTTCTAAAATACATCATGTCTTCCTTGTGTCCCTTTTAAAACGAGCCCAAGGTCTAGCTCCTCAGCCACCGGCATTACTTGAGCATTGCACTGCCAAGGCTATTCCTTTCCCTATGGCAATCATGGATCGTCAAATGGTACGAATGGGTCATGTGGTTGCGACTCAAGTCCTCGTCCACTGGTCAGGAGCTTCACCAACAGATGCAATCTGTGAGTATCTCCAGGATTTTTGCTTTCATTTTCCAGAAATCGACCTTGTGGGGAAGGTTCTTGAAGGAGGGGAGAATTTATACAAATGAGAGGCCTCTTTGTAATAACATGAGGACTTGAAGGTGATATATGAAAAATAAAGGGGTGAAATGTAACAAAAGTAAAGTTGAGTTGTTACTCTATTATTAGGGTGGGTAATTCTGTTAGATTTCCCGCTCTATAAAAGGCAGTGGAGCGTGTATCTGAAGCTCAAGCAATAACAAACTCAAACTTCTTCTTCTTCTTTAAGAGAGCAGAATAAGATAATTTAACAAATTATAGATAAAGGAGAGATCATTCCCCGTGCACCCCTAAATTCATCCCTTAATATTACTGATATTATGATTTGCATGATTTATCTATTCATTATCGACTTAAATTTATAGATTTTTGGCCATTTTTTGTGCATTTAGGGCTTATTTGCATGCACTTATTATTTAGGAGATTTATTTATGATTTATGCAGATTATTGGGATTTTATTCATGAATTTGATACTATTGAGAGTTTGTTTATGTATAGAAAAATCCTAGAAGATTATGTAGAGTCCCGGAATGGAAAGAAGGTGCGGAAAGAGTAAGAAATGGCTTGCTCAAAAGTATGGCAATGGATGTAGCAATTTTAATAGGAAAATTTTCATATTTTTGCATGAGAAATATGGCTAACAAGATGCTATTGGAAGGCTTATTGAATTAAGATTCCAATACATCAAACAAATCACAAATTGGAGTTGAAATGAGGAAATCTGAAGGAATAAAATTACACGTAGAGTAAGGTGATCGCAATCTACTGGGGTATGCGGGCAAAACACGTTTTCAAGTAAGAAAACTTGTTCTTCTTGGTTCTAACGATGTAAGCAAGATTTCAGAAGCATTGTTCTTCTTGGTTCTAACAATTTAAACAATATTTCAGAAGTATTTTCACATATATTCTTCCAATTTAGGACTTGGAAAAGAGTAGGAAAGTGGCGAAAGCTTAAGAATATTGGGCTACACATTGGAGAAAACGTTGAAAATTGAAAATATTCAGATATATTCCAATTCCCTCACTATTTAAGGGAACTACTTCAACAGCTTAGACCACGAGTTTTGCATCACTCTTACCATGTTTTTGAGTGTTTCAAGAGCAAAGGAAGCATAACAACTTGAAGCAAGAAGAGAATGGCGTGCTTAATACTTGTTGGAACAGTAATCGAGAGATTCGCCTTCTTCTTAATCTTGAGTTCTCTCTATCCTTTCTCTTTCTTTATTTGCATAATATTGTTGTATCTTTTGTTGCGTGCATTTTTTTTATGTTGAACAAAATCCGTAGATTCCTAGGGGATAAATGGAACATAATTCGATGTCTTAATATCAAGTTCGATTCTCTTGTGTGTATGATTCTTTTGTCTCTTTGATGTCATTTATGCATGTCTCGTACTTTATACTTTCTTTTGACTTAATCAACCATGAGAATGATTTTGAGACAGGAGTCCCGAGAGAGGGAATTGGTATCATGCTAGAGAGTATATAGTCTAGGTTAATTTGCATCGAGAGGTGGAATTATTCATGTGAGCACATTGAGAGATTGTGAGCACTCTAGATAGCCAATTAGGGTTGGTTTGCATGTGCCTTTCAACACTAATCGCCCAAAGATAGAGTGGGTTAGTTTCATCCGCTTAGGCACATTCATGAGACATTAGTAGGTGCATAAGGAGGTATTGGGAAAATCCTAAAAATATGATGGAATTAATTGCGTGAGTAATGGATTTAGCTTAAAGACTAGAATTAGGAGAAGTTGTGAGCCATAGGTATATTGATTGATTGATATTTGTTTCTTTGCTACCCAATTGCGCTTTCTACTTCTATTCATTTGACTTGGCTTGGAATCAATCGTGCTAATTTTAGTGTTTGGTAGTGAAAAGAATTATCGTAGCAACGATATTTTACTCACTCTGTATTACTTATTAGCGATACATACATTTGTGTGCTATTCTTAGCTCTTTTTCCAACTTTCCTACTAATATTAATACCTAGCTATTGATTCTCAACCGAGTTCTTTTCCTTTTTCTATTTTGTAACTTTCACTTCTAACACACTTTTTCTTTCTTACATTATTTTCTTACTCTTATCTTTTATTTTCTTTTTCTTTTTTTTGTGATATTTATTTTAATTTTACCTTTTGATATTTTATATCAATCATTTTAGAAAAATATGGAAGATAATTTCAGCTGGTTAGGTGAACCTTTTAGAGATTTGATTATTGCATGTTATAAAAAATTCATACAAAACTACTTCATCTCTTGTGGTTATTGTGGAAAAATCTATCTACCCGATTATTATCCAGATTACGTTGATTTGATGAATCAAGTTGATAATAATGTATGAAATAATGTCTCTTATGATATGTATGATTTAGGATGGATAGATGGTACGACGAGGAGTGAGAATGTCAACAAAATTTCAATCGAAGTGAAGCAATACTTCATGCTTCCAACACCAACTGGGATGCTCCATGGAAGACAATATGACCAAGTGACAGGAGGTATTAAACAAATTCAAGATAACTGTGGAGTACGTAAAATATAAGAATTTAAGAGAGGTAAATAATGTATGTTTGGGACAAGAAACCCTTTGAATCACCCCTTGGCGATAGAAGACAAGAATTGATTTAGTTCCCATGGGTCCCCCGAGCAACACTAACTGCTTCATACACGCAAAAGAGGATGAAGAGCATACCAATAAAATTGAGATATAAGGCAACTAACTCTCAAAGGAGGAGGAGAATGACATTACTGGCACTTTAATAGATGAGGTGGACTTGACGTCGCGCACACCAAGTAGTGAAATATGTGATATCCAAAGTTGCAATTTTGGAACTTCTATCCATCCTATGACCAATCAATCGTACACAAGGTAATGAGACTTAACTTATTAAAAATCATTTATCTAATGATAGTTTTAATGTATTGATAGATAAGGCACGAGTTATGTGGATGCTTGATGAACCAAACAAATGAGTGACTTTTCTTGACTTCTCTCATTGGTCAGAGCCTAATCAAATATCAATGAAGCAATTAGTTTTCATAGAAGTATTACGATTCTCTCAATCAACAAAGAGAATATATGAGAATATATGAGCCACTACCAAGATGCGAACAAGTCCACAAATATATCAATTACCTTAGAAGATTATTGAGTATTCTTTTGTAAGAGTTAAATGAGAGAGTCTATCAACTAAGGAATGTGTTCAAGTGAAAATTAAGAAAGCGACAAGAGTTAGTTATGAAGAAGGATACCTACTTCATTCTAGGGTAGTATTCAATTTTTCTTTTAATTTCTCTATTATATTATTTTAATGATGATTCATGGATTATGTTTGAGGGGAAATATACCTTGTTGCATTAGTTGTTTTTCCTTTCTTTAGATTTTGTTTGCTTGGATTTTTTAGTGTTTTAACCACACTTAAGATATTAGCATTTGCATATGCATAAGTGTGTCAAGTTCTTGACTTTGATTGCGCTTATTAAGAATACGTCACGAGACTATATTTTAAAATAGGTTGGTCCTTATTTTGTGATGATAACTAATGGCTTAAAACTCGAAACTTGATTGGATTGGAGATTGGAAATTGCCTTAGGATGTGTTTTACAAATTTTTTTATCTCAAGACAATCTTACTTTAGGGATAGCTTAAAATTGCCTTGATATTGCTTGATTGTATTCTTAACATTAAAGTAGGTAAGAGCATAAACTTTGATATTCTACACAAAAAGAAAGAGCATGAAAAGTTTGGAATAAAAAGAAAAAAAAACATGTAGAAAAGTAAAATAAAAGAATGTGTGCTTGATTGCAAAGATGTGCCAAGATTCTAAGCACCACTATATGGGTTTGAGTATCATTTAGCGCGGAAGTATACGCAATAAGGTTTGACATGTACTACCGATGGATATCAGTCCATCTATCTAACCTAGAGGATAAATTCGTTGGGTTGTCTCAACACCTAATACCTTTGACCAACTGGGATGGGAACCATTAGATGATTCCTTACTACACAGGCTTAATTTAAGTATGTAATATCCAGAGTCGTGCACCACCAAAGAAAAGAGAAAAATAAAATAACGAAAAAAGGCAATAGGATTGTGATTGTTCGAGTCTCTTGATGTATGCTTCACCAACCTTGTTATGACTTGGGTGCATGAACTTTAGTTTGCACTAATATGACATTGGTGAGGACTAAGCTTTATAAAAAAAATTTGACATTAGAGGTAAGAAGAGTCACTCCAAAGAACTTTAAGGAACCAGCTTGGTTTAACTTGTTAGTTGCATGTTCTTATCTTTACCAAGGGACAAGCAAAAGTCTAGGGTTGGGGATACAACTTGGCTTCCGACCCACGAAGTGGGGCATACATGGTCTCCAATTTTCGACTAAAATTGAGTTCTCATGATTGAACAACCCCTTTAACTATTTTATATTCTCACTTCCTTAAGTTTTGGATCCAGTAGCCCATCCAAGTACCAAATATCTCACACTCTCGTTATTACTCTACCCAGTCGAGTAGGGTTGTTGGTCCTTGCATCAACTCAAGCCTCTTGATTAGATCAACCAACACCACCCCAAACCTGTACACATATCACTCTTGGGAGACAGGAGACAACTCTTGGTATAATTTATATTGACGTTACCATGGAGTCTAGGACTAGTACCCATCATGCTCCTGGCATGCAAAGACGGAAGTCAGCAAGCTTCACGTGGTCATTGTTGATGAGAAGTGTGTTGTATTAATTGATGTCCTAGTGAGTGAGGACCCGAGTTATGCCCGAGAAAATGTTAAGAAGCGTAAAAAATGTAAGCAGTACTGCTAATTACCTATAGTTGGTGTGCATCATATCAAAGACTCTTGTTTGACAAGTACTCTAACTAAAAAGAGTTGGTTCCTCCACTAGGATGATAGTGCAATTTATATGTTCCTCATTATTCGGCTTTGTGCAGTGTCAATCTCTCAAATCCCTTACCTACCTTACTAATATGAATTGGTTGACATAGTTGGACATCTCTTTCCCTTAAAAATGTCACAGTCTCGAGTCTTGTGAATAAAAAAATTTATATTGGGAGAACATTACTAGTCAGTTGGCTGACCCAGCTTCAACTTTGATTAATCAAGACGCATTGGGATTCTTATTCTAGGTGGTACATAACGAAAAAATCACTTACCTATCTCTAAGCAGAAACATGTCAATCCCACCATACCGGGATAATAAATTTGAGAACAAAGAGCATTGTTCCCATTGTTTCAATTTATTGCCTTCCCTTAATTCCCTTCAGGCATCAAGAGACTAGCTATGACTGTTTTATAATTTTGTAATTTCCATGATATTTTTCAAACCATCGCACTAGGATGTCCTCTTCAAAATAGTATTATAAATAGCTAATTTAACATAACTTTTTTTTAGACAGTCATGGTGAAGAGAAGATGACCCAAGTTACTAACGCATTGATAGGGAAATGCTACTCAAATTGGCCTCTACCTCTATCATCTCATTTTCTTTCCTCGTAGACTTAATTTAGGAATGATGAAGATAGTTGCTAGACTCCTTGCAAGGGTTGCTCCTGGCATCCATCATCTCACACAGGCTCAAATCCTTGTTTGCTTTGAAGATATCAATTTCATTCCAATACTTAGCCAACTAACTTTCCAACAAGCAACTAATAAGGGATTTCATGCAATGGCAGTTGTAACTTCTTCACCACTGACCTTCTATTGACATGGATAATATTTTTATCTATTCATAAAAACACTGTCAAATATCCAATGGATAAATTGATCTATATGCATCTCATCCTTACAATGCCAAAAACTAGTGATATAAAGCAATGGAAGAACTCAATGCTCCTCTACATTGCAGTAGAATCATAGTGCCTTTTGAACCATGTAAGAATGTGGTTAGAAGGGTAGGTGACCAAGCGTATCCTTGGCTATCGTTTGCACTGCTTTTTTTTTTTACACGGTTTGCTTCTCTACTCATCTTCCGACTACATATCAAAACTTATTAGCTATCAAGTATCAATTCTTAACTTGTGTTGTGCACAATACACTTGGGTTTGCAATATTTATTTTAGATGTTATCTTACCTTCCTGAATTCTATCATTGCCTGTTTCCCAATACCAATATCTTTATACCTTATCACAAACTCAATTCAAATTAATCATAGTAACACATTGTCGTTGATAACTGTTAGGAACAATGATATCCTGAATGAGATGATAAAATGATAAATTCAAAACTTGATACCAAGTACAGGTGCGAAAACCCTCAACAACAAAAGATTTCATTAGATCAAAAAATAGGAAATTGTAACATCAAAAATCACACTCATGAATCCAAGCTTGTTATACTCTATCTCATGAAGAGGAAACATACCAACCTTGTGAATTCTTCTTACCAAATAGTGAATTGACATTTTTCCTCACATGGTCATGAGAGTTAGAATTCCTACAGGGAATCATGAACTTTGGAGACAATGTCACGTGTAGGATGTTTTTCATGAGAGGATTAATGATGTCTGTTGTCGCCTCGATCTCCTCTAGAATTTGCTCCACAATGATCATCTGGACATCCACTTGAGAGAAGGAGGTCGAGGTCGACAGTTGCCTTGCTATTGAGGGCCCTTTTTGTTGAGAGTTCTTCTCTTCCAGTTTCTCTTCCTATGCCACTTTTGTACTACATTCCTTATCATTTGTTTGCATAACTAGGAAGCCCTTTCTAAAGTTAGCACTTCCATGGCTTGCTTTGCATCATCTGGGGCCTTTCCTAGTAAATATCTCAATGGTTGCCCTTGATTCAAAGCTACCTATCCTTTGTTGCTATTGGGTAAGGTAGCCTAGGGCCCTCCCTTGACTCCCGTAGACTTATCTTGGTGATCCATTCCTTCGATTGTCTTGGGCATCCGTTGATCGCCTGCTCCTGGTATGAGCAATAGCCTTGGTGTTCTCAAAAGTTCCCATAGAAGACACATATTTTTGTGGGGAAAAACCATCATCCTTGCTTCTGCTCTCTCTTTTCGTCCAAAGTCATCATGTTCCTTCTATAGATGTTTGAATTTTCAAACTAGAAGTACTAAAGTAAAATGGAATGATCTTTGTCTTCCTAGATGGGAGGAAGGACTAGGATTTCAAAGCTTGGATTCTTGGAATAAGGATTGCATCTTGAATAATTTATGGCTTCTCCTTACGATGGTAGGCTCCTTGTGGGTGGCTTGGTGCTAGAAATACCTACCTAGAACCTGAAACTCCTGGTCCATCACTTGCCCTAGTTCCTGTTCTTGGATGTAGAGGAAAATATTGGTTCTTCGTGGAATAGCCAGGTCTTTTATAACATGCACGGTTGTCACCAACTCTACTATTTCTTTCTTGCATGACCCCTAACTTCCATGTGGTTCACTAATCTAGTTTTGTTCTAGAGGCCTATGTTGTTTTCCTCATATAAGGCCTACAACTTACTCTGGAGTGGAACTTCTTCTTTCACCATATCCAAGGCATGAGACTCTATTAGACAGAGGAAGCTTGAAGTTATCTGACATAAACTTATATAGTTTCCTTACCATATTCCGAGGGTGTCATTTATCTCGTGGCTTGCACTTCAGGGCAAATTACTGACTAGAGTCTGTCTTAGGGCCTAGGGATGTCTTGATGATGACTCTTACTATTTTTATGCATCTAGTCCTGAGATAAGGGTCATCTATTTTTTTTACTGCACCATCTCTAGAGAGTTGGTGAGTAGGTTCTTGTCACTCTTGACCCCCCATCAGTCAGTTCATACTTGGCACAAGAACTTGCTGTTGCTATCACTTAGAAGGAAAAGATACTTGACTCCATTGTCAAGCTTTTAATTTGGTCTTACTCCATATAATGTATATGGAGAGAAACAAATCTTAGGATTTTTTAGTTTTCTGCTAAGGGCCCACCTACTATTTCTCGGGTCAATGTAAATATAGTGAGGTATAGGAGGATTGCTATTAGAGACCTGGGGACTAAAAAAGGATGTTGTTCTTTAACTTTCCTCCTATAGTTAAGCGATTTTATATAGTCCTATGAATTTTCTATAATTGATTCTTTAATGAAGTTTACTTTAACATTTCAAAAAATATTCAAACTTCGAATATTTAGGCCTTGGCTGTTTGGCTTCTAGGGGGCCGCCTTAATCCTGTGGGCTTGGAAACAAAAATTTTCTCACTAGACTCTCATGCTTTTAGGCCCATGGATAAAAAAAATTTGATAGAAACAACAGGGAAGAATAAGGGGAAGATAAAAGAAAAAAATAAATTAACAGTACATGCCTCGATCAAAAGTCAATACTAAGTTAGGTCCAAAGATAGATTTAGGAGGTATGCGGGAGCGCTTGCAACTTGAACTTGAGAAATTTTATGAAATATTATATAATTTTGTATATTTTTACTAAATTATTGCATTTCATCTCTTAAACTCATCATCTTACCCTTCCATTGAATTTCGTCCCTTGGATAAATTTCCAAGATTCATCTAGGGTTAGGTCAATCGCGCCAACATGGGGAATAGGGATTCGGCTCGTTACAATTAATAGAGGAGACCTTGTAGATTTGATTATTACTGCAAACC
>JAOYND010000028.1:1362273-1372633 GCA_025802135.1 Lagerstroemia fauriei | reverse complement strand
TTTCTGATCAAAGAGTGCTGCATTTCCTGTCGAATATAAACAACCTTTTATTCTCAAAATAAAGCTTTTGTTTGGAGAGACATTTTACATCCATAATATGTGGATCATAGCACTTGAGATTGAACTGCTGCTGTTTGTAATACTTTACCATTCTGAAGGGAAGTGTTTTCCAATATAAGAATGTTCCTTTTTTTGGGCTAATTCATGTTGTTCCCCGTCCCATTTATTCAATTTCAAAAATCAGAATCAGAATATACATTGCCAAGCACAAGATTCAGATTTGTTCTTTTTTACTACATCAATTCTACAAAGTACAGGAAAATGCTGACTTCATTTTGGCCATTTGGTGATCCTCATCTCCTCATCTTCCATGCGTCCTCCACGAGTGCTAAACCTCGATACTGGGGCCAACATACTTCCCCGATCGCATGTAGAGGTCATCAGGAGTTTCTATCTTGGAAAGCCAAGCATAGTTCTCCTTATCTTTGGTTGTCTCGCCTTCTTTGGCTGCACTTCATTGGGAAAGAAGATTAGAAGCTCGAGAAGAAACTGACAATCTATAAGTAGTGGCCTTGTGAAAGATGAAAATCTAACTTACAGAAAGTGAAGTAAGGGTAGTCGTTGTAGCAGGTGCACTTTCTGCCTGCATCTTCTCTGTAAGGAGGGGAGAGAATGTCGAGAACCGCACAGGGAGTGATCGCCGTAGAACAATGTAGATTTCCGGTCTTTGGATACAAAACAGAGGTCTCACAAGGTGCAGTTAGAACTTTATCAGCAACCAACTTAGCCAATCTCTCTGCCAGATAGAAAGGAAGGGAAAGAGGCGATTTTTAGGTCGTTCCATGTATTTCATAGAATTCCTGGACCTCACAGTATCCTGCGCAAAGACTCATTTCCGGGAATCGAGTTAAGGACATTTGCTGGATGCTGAGATATGTAAACATGAAGTCCATAAAAAACGCGTGCAACCAGCAACAATTATCAATGATGATCTAACCGATTTATCTTTTCATTGAAGAGCACCAGTCTCTCATATAAAACATATATTGACCTCGAGATAGATTGATCCAATTTACGGGTAATATTACCTAACCATTCTACTCATTGTCATTTGACCCCATCTTGTTACCAGATCGGTTTGCAGCAAGTTCGAAATCAACACAGCAGCTTCTCACAATAGAAAGTGTGCAAGCAACAAAACATGAATATGTTTGAGCTCACCTGATCCCTCTTCATTTGGGATGCAAGGAGGCTCGACCCAGTCGTATGCTTTCACATGCAGGGATCCATAGAGAATTTTGCTGAAAACAGTCATCTCAGGATGGTCGTGAAGAGGTATAGACGCGGAAGTAGGATAGCAGAATATGCACATCTGCAAAAAGTTAAATAAAAAATAATGAATAGAAAAAGAACACTGAGAAAACCGACTAATAATGTACTTGACTTATGAAAACATAGAAGAGTCAAGAGATGTGGTTCTGTGGATCTTACCGTAAAGCTATTGCATTCATGTATGTCTATGTAAGTTCTTGGTTGGGCGCACCGAGCCACTCTATCCATCCGGTTGAATCCAAAGAAACCAAGCCCTCGATCATCATCAGGCACGTTCTCTGACAGCCCAACGTCGGCAGGGCCTATTGTGTCTGCAAAGGAGCATTGACCAATAATCCATCATAATGAAAAGCCAATCACACATAAAATTGCTTCAGGATATAAATGTGGAGAAATGCTGAACAACAGGCAAAAGAAAATCAGATCTTTCTTTTTCTTATGAGTGACAAGCACAGAGAAAGAGTAAGACTATCAAAAGATCAACTTAAGGGAGAGATCAGTAACAAACTTCATCACAAGACTTTTAAATATCAATACAGACGGTTAAGGGTCCGTTTGTTTTCTGCAAAACATGGAGAGGAAATGGAATGGGAATGAATGATTCCGTTAGATGGTGTTTGTTTTAACGATAACGGAATCTTATTCCCTCAATTAGGGGAGTTGGATTCCCCTAATGAGGGGAATGTCATTCCCCTCCAACCACTAAGGAATAGAGGAGTAATCTCTATTATCAGTTATTCAAAATTTTACGTCTCAATTTTCAACATTTTTTTAATATTGTATTTTTATTTATATTCATATATCTAAATTGTTTTCATACTATATATATTTTTAAGTTAATAATAATAATAAGTATAAAAATTTTATTCCGTTTCTGATAATATTTTTCACAAACATTAATAAAGAGAGTTAAAATTTATCATATTATATATCTATTTTTAAGTTAATAATAATAATAAACAAGTATAAAGATTTTATTTCATTTCTAATAATATTTTTCTCAAATATTAATAAAGATAGTTAAAATTTGTCATTCCATTTCCAAGTTGAACCAAACAGAAACTGAAATTTGCCATTCTGTTTCCGATTCCACCCTATTCCGTTTCCGTTTCTGATTCCAAAATATAAAACAAACGACCCTTAAGTGTTCAATGGGTGAGGCAACTAAGCTTGAGACTCTTTATTCCACATGCTTTATCATGAATCTTTTAATGTTAGGGAAAATCACATGGGTGGTACAATTCCTTTTAGTAATGTTTCATGTTGGTACATTACTTCTTCTTCGTTTTACTATGGTATATTTCTTTTTAAAACCGTTTCTTAATGGTGTATTCTATCAATTTTGGTTTGATGCCGTGAAATGCTGCTCACGTGGCAATATGATGTGGATATCACGCAAGTATAAAAGCTGATGTGGCCTATCACATCAAACTTTAAATGAAAATAAATTAAAAAATCAAAAAATTTAAAAATAGAAATAAAGTCAAAAACACTTTAAAAATATAAAAAATTCTATAAATTTTTTTAAAAATAAAAAATTTTAAAACTGATTTTTTTAAAATTTAAAAAATTTAAACTTTTAAAAATAAAATAAAATTTTACAAATATAAAAAATTTGAAACAAAGAATTAGATAAAATAAGAAAAAAATGTAAAAATATACAAAATTATTAAAAGTTACTGTAAGCATCCACGAAGAAGATGGACACCGAAAAAAAAGGAGAAGACAAACAAAGTGAAGAGACAGACAAAACGGAGCATTCTGTGAGAGGGGTCAAATTGTGGTTGAGACTATGTTTCCATATGATGGAACGCAGAGGTTAAAGAATTTTTTTAAAATTTCTAAAATTTTTATTTTTTAAAAAAATTAATTTTAAATTTTACATTTTTAAATTTTTTTAAAAAAGTCTTTAATTTTTTTAAATTTTTTTGAAAAGTCTTTAATTTTTTTAAAATATTAATTTTTTTATTTTTAAAATTTTTCTACAATTATATATATTTATTGAATATATTTTATTTTTTAAATATATTATATATATTATTAAAATTTTATAATAATTTATATATTTTTTAGAATATTTAAAAAGACTTATATAATTTTTTGAATTTTTTTGTCATTTTTAAAATTTTTTGAATTTTTTTCTATTATTTTTATGCATTTTTAAAAATTTTTATTTTTATTTCATTTAAAATATTATATAAGCCCTCCACATAAGCATCTATGCGCACGTGGCGTCCACATCATATTGCCACGTCAGCGAAAATTAACGGCGTCATGCCTGAGCTGACGAAATGCACCATTAAGAAACAATTGTAAAAAGAAATCTACCATAGTGAAATGAAAAAAAAAGTAATGTACTGACATGAAACATTACCAAAAGAAATTGTACCACCCGCATAATTTTCTCTTTAATATTATTTTCAATACTAAATACACTCCAATTATATTTAGGAGACCTCATGTATTCGACTATGATAATGCTTTCTCTCTTGTCAATCTGACTCCCTACAGCAAATTGTTACCCCCGCATATAGTGCCGGCCAGGGGCCGATTTGGACCCGAAACCGGCCCGAAACTGGACCGATCAAAACCGGCCCGGAACCGGTCAAATTCGGAACCGGGCTCAAACCGTGTTCGAACCGTGAGGTTCATGGTTCCGGGCCGGTTCCACCGGCCACAGGAACTGGCCCCCCAACCTAAATAAACGGCCTCCTCTGCCCAATCCCATCACCCTATGCCTGAAAAGGCTATGCCCAACCCCACCCCACAACTGCCGAACCCCATCAGCCTAAGCCTAAAAAGGCTACTACCCTCTCCCACCCACCCCGTAGAAAGGTAACAGACCACTTTTCCTTATTATTATTATTATTATTATTATTTCCTTACCATTCATTAATTTAAATTAAAAAATAAATAAAATATATTTTTTACTCTACAAATATATAATTAGATAAGAGAACTAACTAGACTTTGATTATTTTAAATCTCAAGAGGATACGCAGATAACTCAACCCAATTATATATTTTAAAATTATGTATATTAAATGTAATTTTATTTAATTTTAATAAAAATCGAACCGGACGGAACAGTGGTTTCGAACCGGAACCGTCCGGTTCGGAACTGCCCCTGAACCATTCAAAGGAAGGTTCAGGGCCGGTTCCATGGCCCCCGGTTCTTGAACCGCCGGTTCCGAACCCGAACCGGGCGGTTCTTGAACCGTGGCCAGCACTATCCGCATACCAGTGAAACAAAATTAACACTTAACTTCCGTATCTCAGTACTGGTCACGGTTCAGGAATCGACCGGTTCCGGTTTAAAATCATTGTTCCATCCGGTTCCGAACCGTTTGGTTAAAATTAAATTTAATATATAATATATTATTAAAAATTAGATTAAAATTAAAAGTTAAATGTAAAATAATTAAATTAATTGACTTGATTTGTTTACATATCTTCTTCAAATTTAGAAGAATCAAAATCTATTAGTTAAGATTACCTAAGAAAGAGAAATGTTGAATCCAAACCGAAGACTACATTAAACACACTATGGGCAAATAAATTAGGTGAATAGCATCGAATATCAAAAGAAAGAATGGCAAACAATACAGAAAGAAGTTCGGCTCTACCCATGGATTTAAATCGCGGTTGCGGGTTGCGTAACGGTCACGTCTCGACTGTAATGGTTTTGGGTCATCGCGGCATTACATATTGGTGTCGTGGATATCGCGGTCCGAATTATTTTTACGCATTCAAAATGAATAAAAATAGATATATATGATATTTTGAATGTCACCATCATTATCAAATCCAAAACAAGTGATTTCTGCACATATAATATCAATATAACTTCATATCAACATACTTTCTGATAAAAAAAAGTGAAAAATATAAGTATTTTCAATAAATTTGAAAGAGAAAAACATGTAAATGTGTATAAAAATATGAATAACGGTGTAATTGTGAAGAAAAACGTCCGTCGCGGCCGTTACAGCAGATATTCGGTCCGTTACTCCATTACAGCCGCGACGATCAGCGGTTTCTTTTCTGACCACGATATCGGCCCGTAACAGTTACGTAACAGCCGATACGGCCGCCACGCGCCGTTTTTTAATTCCACCCACATGAAGAATTAAGTTGAATCAGCACGCCTTGGCAACAAGAATGAGAGTTAAGCTAAATGAGGGCATTTCAATCTTTTCCATACACAGAATGTACCCAGATGGAGGATTGAGCTAAATCACGTGAAAAGGTATGGGCTTTGAGGATGAAAGGCTAGAGGAATGAGAAATTAAGGAATACCCAGAAGAGAACAGAGCTTCTGCACTGCCTGAGGAGAAGGCGGCGGTGTTCCCGTGGGCGTGAAGGTCCTCTTGCAGTGGTCGTAAAGAGCCTGAACCTTGGAGCTCCTGTTCTTCGCCATAGCCGTGGTCGAATGCCCCCTGACAACAAAATCTGCCCTCTTCTGGAGGAGAAACAACCTCACCTTCTCAGTTGTCTTCTGCAGTCCTGCGAACATCTACATACTTAATATTAAAACAGGATTTTAGTGGAGTATTTTTGTTTGTCCACGTCGAATGCTTTTTCATGCAACACGTGTAATTGTCCTTTGTTGCATATATTTCAAAGGACAGCTGGGTGGTTCTGGTCAATTTCTTTCCCCTCCAGCTCCGTGTTCACTTCTTATTTCTTTCTCCTCAACCTTTTTTTTTTAAATTTTCAAAATTGTTCACAAATTTTGATACTTCATCATTCACATCCTTCTCACCATTTACCCATTTCTTCCATCTCTTTTTAGATGAAAATTCTGTAACAGAAAATATATACACGAGAGATCACGTAAGATATAAAATTAGAAAATGTTGCTTACTTATCAAGTATATTCTTAATTAAATTCCACTATTTTTATTATTTTTAAATAAGAGGATACAATGTTTAGTAAAACATGATTTAAATTTTTTTTATAATTGGCATTTGTATTAATAACCACAAAATGTACAATGTACAAAAAAGGCTACAATCATGGATTTTCAAGCTGAAACTGCTAAGGAGTAACTAGGCCATTGTATATGCCTTCAATGCGAGGAATTGACGAGACTCTCAGTCGTACTGCTTCAAAATGAAATCCACAATAACATCTGTAGGAGTAGCTTGATGATGGAAAATCCTTTGATTACGTTCTCTTCATACTGAGTAAATATAATAAGAGAAAGCCAATTTATAAATGATAGAATGAGCAGATCTTCCTAATATGTGAGTGAGGGCCCAGTGGAGTTCATCGTGCCATTCCATAGACGGATGTTGGATCTGGAGACGATTAAGGATACATGTCCATATAATGTCTGTAATCTGACATGATAAAAAAAGATGACTGCGCGTTTAAGCATCCTCTCCACAAAATTCACACAAAAGGGATTGGAGGTTGCCCCAAGTCTGCATCCTGAATTTTATAGAAAGTCTATCTAGGATGGCTAACCAGCTAATGAAAGATGTTCGCGGACTATGCCCTGAGAACCAAATGAGTCTACACCATGGTACTTTCGGATGTTTGGTTCTGATGTCTTCCCATATATGGACAGCTTTTACATCTGATTTACAGTTCCAGAGGAAAATATTTGAGGAGGCATGGATTACAGAGCTCTGAATCATGGGAAGAATATGCTGAACATCAGGAACAACTCCTCTAGGCCAATGCCAATGGTTGTCGCGGAAGACCATCGAAAGCTTAGCATGTGTGGAAATAGTGGGGAAGGTTTGCATGCCAAGGGGAAGGTAAAGATTGAGAGGGCCTTCAGCAAACCATCTGTCAAACCATAGATGAATAGAATCTCCATTCCCTACTTTGCAAGAAATGAATGGGTAGGCTAAAGTATGCATACTTAACAATTTTCTCCAACTCCATGAGCGGACAGTGAGTCATTTTTATGATATCCAAAAACCCGACTGTTCAATATGTCGATATTGTAAAATAAGAGCAATCTCAATTTGACTATTTTGCATATTATCAATGATAATTTTCCTTTGACCGAACATTTTAATATGATAATTTATAGCCATCTATAAATAAATACATTAAATGTCGGTCCCTTTTTTACTTTATAAAGTGGGTATGGGATATGGAGAGTACCGCATGCGCATCATGTCTATCATTCTACCTGGACATACATAATTTAAATTAAAAATTAACATATCATATTTTTATTCATAAAACTCTTTATAGTTAGTTGGATGGTAAGCGATGAATAAATAAAATTATGTATCACAAGTATAATACTCAAATTTTTACACTTTTCTCATTAATTTTTATGCACATTTCATTTTTTTTTACTTTTTTGTTTCTGCATCGGAGCGAGGACTTTTACCCTAGTTAGTAGTAAAACTGGGACCGAGCGGAGTGAGTGACAGAGTGACAATGGCCGTTGAGGGCTCTGTTCAATCTGCCCAGTGTCCGAGGTTGATGGCTGTCGTTGGTCAACGTTTGGGGCTATGTCAGGTGGTCAGGCCAACTGACGGCCATGATTCGTTGGAGGATCTTTCTTTTGCCGCAAGGAAAAGGAAAAAGATAAGCACGGAGATTTTGAAATCATCCAGTATTTCTTCATTTAAATAAGAGTTTAGATTTCAGTAAAAAAATAAAATTTTAAATTCGAGTCTTAAAAGAAATCTTGGTGAATCGTTCATACAATACTCGAATATAGATTAATAATCATTTATTAGATTTTCGGATATTAAACCTCATATAATTTATTAAAGAAGGTAAGTTTTTTAATAAGGAAGAGATGGAGTGCAGTTATTAGATTTTCAGATATTAAATCTCAGATTATTTTTAGGGTGTAGTTATTTATTAAACCTCATAGATTTTCGGTAAATTATAGCCACTGCATCGATCTCTTCTCACCATTTCTTAGGAAATTTGGAGTCGTTTATCATACGGATAGGGATTGCATTCCCTATGGCCTAGTAAGAACCTCGCTTCTCGCCTGTGATAACCGCAGTTGCTGCTTCCACCCTTTTAATTTCCTACTGATCTTCTCTTTTAGAAAATCCAATGTCTCCCTCTTGGATCTTCCACATTCAGTAGGAACACCCAAGTATCTGTGAGATCTTTTGTTAGCATCGATTCATAAATCTCTCAGCTTTTTCTCTTACATTTCTAGTGGCATTTCTGCTAATAAAAACATATTGGACTTCTGACTATTCACTCATTGCCCAAATGCTGCACAATAAGCTGATAGCATATGCTTCAAGGTCTATGTACTTCTTTCAGTCCCGTTTGGTTTGTACTGTGGAAACGGAAATGAAAAAACGGAATGATAATTTTCAATTTCTATTTAGTTTAATTTGAAAAGGGAATCTATTTGCTTTATTACTGTTTGGTTAAAATACTAGGCATTTGAAATAAAAAAAAGTGTAAATAACACTTTTAGTTCTTAACCTTTTGCACTTTTACTATTTTCGTCCTGAAACATTTATGCTTTGTCATTCATATCCTCAACCTTTTGAGTTTTTGCCACTTTGATCCTACCGTTGCTTTTTCCATCCGAAAAAGCATATTTCGTTAAAAAAAGAATATTTCATCCAAAAATTATTTTTTCAACAAAAATATTTTTGCTAAAAAATGATTTTTGGATGTAATATTATTTTTTGGATGGAATACGCTTTTTTTGGATGAAAAAAGTAACGGTATGACCAAAGTGGTAAAAACTCAAAAGGTTGAGGACACGAATGACAAAAAATAAAGATTTAGAACGAAAATGACAAAAACGTGAAAGGTTGAGGACCAAAAGTGTATTTTTCCCAAATTAAAAATAATTTAAATAGTTTATCAAATATAATCTAAATAAATTGAATAAATATAAGAAAATTATTAATTTATTAAAAAACTATCAATTGTTCGAACTCATCCATTTTAAAAATTTTTCTCTCATTCTTCACAGGCATTTCCCTTCTCTAATTGTTGAAACTTTGTCTGTTCTTTTATTTTTCAAAATTGACAATTTTATTCCCTAGTTTTAGGAGAGGGATTGAATTTCGATATATAAGTTAGGCGAACCTGATAGGTTTGAGGGCTATAAAGCCCCCACTCTCAAGAAAATACCCTTGGCATGCGCCTAATGGCAGTCAAACTTGGGAGGTCTAGGACCCTCAATGCCCTACCAGCTGGGCTGTCCCCTTGAGGGCACCTATCTTAATCCTTAGTAGTTAGTATATTAATCTCATCACCTGCTACATCACCGTTAATTATATACCATGGGTTTATACCCGTATCGAGACGTCGAAATTTTGAGTACGACCGCAGAAAAAAGAATTGAGAACTAAGAAGAGAAACCTGACATCGGAATGAATTTGAGGTAATGATGCAAATTTCAATTTGAATTGAAAAAGTTTCAAAAGATTTTAATTCGAATTTGGTAATAGAACTTTTTACTCTTAAATACACGGGTATCTTTTTTAATAAAAGAAAGCTGAAAAACTGACCATGAACTTAATTAATTGTTTCTCGTTATTACTTGTGGTGTAGATATTTCTGAAATTACAGAGCATTAATTATTCCGAAAATTTCATATACATTAAAATAAAAAAATATTGTAATTAATGGGTATACTAAGTAACAATACTTGCACAGTACTACAAATCCATAGGATTCAAGGTCTTTCTATTTTTAGAATTTTATTAAAAAAATCTTAAAATGACTGAATGTTATTATTTGTAATACCACGTAGATACTGTCACATGGCATGGCCAAAAAGTTGAGCTTTTCCTAATAGAGGTAGAAAATTTTACCGTTCTTTCACAATCTAGATCGATATCTCGATTCGATTTGCTAAAATTGTTTAGGCTAAATGACACTTTTGGTCCTCAACCTTTTGCACTTTTGCCATTTTCATCCTAAATCTTTATTTTTTGTCATTCACGTCCTCAACCTTTTGAGTTTTTGTCACTTTGGTCCTACTTGTTACTTTTTCGATCCAAAAAAAAGCATATTCCATCCAAAAATTATTTTTTCAACAAAAAGATATTTCTTTAAAAA
>JAOYND010000028.1:879077-897212 GCA_025802135.1 Lagerstroemia fauriei | reverse complement strand
CTTGGTCGTGGCCTAGATTTTTCACTGATCCATTTCATTTTGAAGTTGAAGCACATTTACTTCCTATGTCGATTATCTTCCTCACTGACTTACTTTTACATGCAATTTTTATAATTTGTGATATAATTTAGTTATTTTCATGCAATTTGATCATTTGCGAAAAGTTCGTGACATATTTTGATTATCCAATGAAATTTTGTGTCGTTTTTAGGTTTCTATCACAAAATAAAATGTCACGTCCGTGTCACGTCAGTTTCTTTGGTGCCACGTTAGTGTCATGTTAGCTCCATTATCTACTGAGTCACCCACTTGATGGATGGTGGCAATAGAAGCGAAGTTAGTGCTTTTATCGGTGGTCTTTTAAAGCTGGTAATATATTTTGTTCATCTATTGAAAAGTTCATATAATTTTAGGCTATTATTCCTAGCCAAAACTCTTTTTTATTTTAAAAATTTTTCACTTAGGGGGCATTTGATTTGATATTGATAAATTACGATGTAAAATCACTGCAAGAAAATTGTTAATTTTCAACCACAAATCCATCAGTAATCTGTTAGAAACATGCTTTATCGACGGAAAGTATCCACCAGGTATTCCCTCATTGGGAATCCCTTGCTGACGAGGAATAACCGTCAGAAAGGGCGACGGGCTATCGGCGGGCATTGCAACTGGTTATCTATCCCTTTAACTGATGGATGATTTGTAGGCAATGCATGTGGAATTTCCGACGGCGAACCGGCGAATTCTCGATGTTTTAAACAACGGGTGGTCGACAGAATAATCCATTGGCAAGTTTGTTAGCGATGGAAGCTAAGGCAACGAGGCGATGGCTACTTCTAACAGATGATCCATTGCGGAATTCTCACAGACTGCTGCCGGCAGATTATTCGATGGTGGTTCATCAGAAAAATGATATTTAATTCATTATTATAATGACTTAATATTTAACTTAACTTAATGATTGAAATTATTTAATATTTATTAATTATATATTTTATTTGACAGTTAACTTTACTAATTAATCGACTAAATTATAGTTAATTGTTAATTTTGAAATAAATATGGCATAAATTAGGAAAAATACAATGTTATATTTGTGCCTTTTTTTTTTTTACATAAAAAGCACAAAATCGAAAAAGTTCCAATTAATGTGTTTCTGACCCCGCCTCGGAAACATGTTTAGTGTCGTTCCCCTCGTCATCGTGGCCACTGTGGTCTTCGTTGTGTTGTCGTGCAAGATAGGGGTGATTGGATCCGAGTACCCTATATTTTTCATGATACCCGACCCTACCTTATTTAAGACCGGTTCCTAAAATTTGGAACCGGACCCTACCCTGTTAGTTTTAAGAACCGGTTCCTACCTGGAACCTGTATTATACTTGGAACCTGTATCATAGAGGATTCCAACCTAGCAAACCTCTGGTCATCTACGATAGCAAATCCTCTCACGCCTTGGAGCAACCGATGTTCCTCCGAAGCGGTTGGAAAACACTCGGTTTGGAGTAGTACTCGAGGCCATTGATGCATCCCTTCTTCTTCCCTCTGATAGCCTCCATTCAAATTTAGAGCAACTTATTTGGAGGAGCCATGGATTGCTGCCGACAGGACTCTCCTGCGATGGTGAACTTAATAACAATTTAGTGTAACTGCTATAACGCAGATTTCTAATTCACAGTCATGTTATTTGACACATCAACTATACACACAGAATCCAAATATGAATAATTTACATGCACTTAAGATTGGTTTTGAAATACTTACCTTGATCCATGCAGAGACTGTGCAATGATGGAAGATCGTCAGATAATTCTTGCCTCCTTACTTCCCTTAATACTTCACGATGGATCGAAACCTTTAAGAATGGTCACTCTTTCTCACTAATTTTATATTCTCTCTATTTTCTCAAGAACTCTCAGCTTTTTCTTCAGTAATTGACTTTTTTATATCAGCAAAAGTCCTTTAAATTTGCTTTTAACCGACTCCAAAATCTCGATCCCTTTCAGATTCCGAAAATCTCTTATTTTAGTTGATTACAATATCCTTTAATATAAAATATATATTCTGTCATAGGTACTAGATGAGAGAATCTGAAAATTTGATTATAAAAATTTCTAAAGGTTTTAATTTCCTTAGTCAACATATATCCATCTATGTTTTTCCTTTTATATTAAAGCCATTAATATACGTGAACCTAATAAATGGTTAATAAACCTGAGACATATGGCCACATAGAACATTGCTTTAAAGGAAATATTCTAACAGTCTCCCATTTTATTGCAAGTACCTGAGTACTTTCTTTACGGCTTTCAGTGGTCCATTCCTGGATTACTTTGATATTGACCCATTATATCCATAGCAAAACTGATATCAGGTCGAATACAAGTCTGAACATACATCTAGCTCCCAACCATTGATAAATAGGAAATACTTTCCTTTGCCGTTCATTGCAATTCACTTCTAGGATATTGCATTTGATTGAACTTATCCCATTGCTATATCATAACTATCCCTACGGAGCACTTGTTTAATTTGAATTTCTTTAAGATTTTATTAACATAATCTTTCTTAGACAATCCTAACAATCCTTGTGACTTATTCCTGGATATTTCTATTCCAATCACATAAGATGCCAGATCCATGTAGATACATTGATCAAAATTTTCTCTACCAAACTGTAAGATGTAATAGTACGTTAAACTTGAGGTACCACTGTTGAGGGCTTGTTTAATTCTGTATATTGATTTTCTCAGTTTATAAATCAAATGTTCTTTTCCTATTACCAAAAACCTTCAGGTTGGTCCATATACACTTCCTCCTCTAAGTCACTATTCAGAAAAATAGTTTTCACATCCATATGATGAAACTCCAGATTATGATGAGCTACCAAAACCAAGACAATTGTTAAAGAGTCCTTCTTCGATCGTGGAGAGGAGGTCTTTTTATAGGCGATGCCATCTTTCTTGATATAACCTTTACCAACGAGTCTGATGTTATACCTTTCAATGTTACCATTAGAGTCACGTTTGGTCTTAATGACCTATTTACAGCCGACTCTCTTTGAACCTTCAAGTAACTCAACTAAGTCCTAGACTTTGTTGTCATCCATTGACTTAAATTCTTCTTTCATAACATCAAACCATTTACCAAAATTGCTACTGTTCATGGCCTACTTATATGAGATTGTGTCTTCATTAATTCTTAAGTCATATTCATGTGAAATAGTTGGTCTTTTCTACCTTACAAACCGTCAGTCTCAAGGTTAGTAGTGGTTCATTAACCTCTTCCTATACTGTGATCGGTTCATCTAACACATTTTCATATTGTGAGTTTTGGATATTGTCTTGTACTGTAATTCCATATGACCGTGATATGACAACGGGAACAACAACTTTAGAAGAAATATCGGGTGAAGGAGTTTCAACCCGAATCTATTGAATATCCATCTTTTGTGGTTCACTATTCCCAATGATTAGACCATTCTCAATGAACCTAGAATTCTCCATCTCCACAATTCTCATACTATGGTTAGGACAATAAAACCTATACCCCTTGGATTTTTCAGGATAGCCAATAAGATCCACTGATTGTCCTTGGATCAAGTTTCTTTTCATGTGGATTAAGCCTTACTTCAGTTGGGCAACCCAAAACATGAAGCTGCCTCAAAACTCAATTTTCTCCCTGTCCATAATTCATAAGTTGCCTTAGAAACTGCCTGAACCAGATTGAGCAAATATTAATTTGTCTTCAATGCATGCATCCACAACAAAAGGGGTAATAGGCAATTACTTAACATACACCTAACCATATCCATTAATGTACTATTTCTCCTTCTAGATACACCATTTCTATTGAGGTGTACCAAACATTGTATACTGTGCACAAATACCACTACTTTTGAGGAACTTTGCAAATGGTCCTGGACACTGTCCATTCTCATCATGTTTTTCACAATACTCACCACCTCTATCACACTTCACTACCTTTGCTTTTCTATCTAACTAACTTTACACTTCATTTATGAACATCTCAAAGATGTTCACTGACTAAGATTTATCATGCAATAGATATACATATCCATAACATGAGAAATCATCAATAAAAATAATAGAGTACTTTTCTTCATTACAAGAAGTAACATCAAACGGCCCACATATATCGATGTGAATCAATTCAAGAAGCTGAGTACTTCTTGTGGCTGCTTTCTTTACTGAGTATTTAGTTTGCTTTCCTTAATGCCGTCTATACACATATCCATGTCACTGAAATCCAATGAGGAAGGATATCATTTTTCATCAACCTCTTCAACCTTTCTTTGGAAATATGACTAAATCTTTGATGTCACAAGAAAGCTTAAGTTTCATTAGGTACAAAAACATAATAAATACTTCTTTTCTCGAATCATGCCTTTATTTTTTAGTAACCCTTCTTGAAGCGCCCATACTTCTTGCATAATAACCATTTCGTTTCTTTTTTGACTTGGCCATCACTAACCTTCATTGGAGCCTTTTCCTTTTTCTTGTCCTGCTTTCTTGGATTCCTTTTGCTGTTGCTGGCAACACTGTCATGGACTAAAAGGTTAACTGACTGTTCCCTCATCTTCTTTAATCTCCCTTCCTCCTATACCAATATGGTCTTCAATTCCTTAAAGTTGTGTTTATCCTTAATGGTGGTATCATTCACCTGGAACTGGCCAAATTCAGCAGATAGAGAGTTAATGATGAGTTGCACCGGGAATGTTTCATTCACTTCCATTCACATAGTCTTAAGCCTTGCTGATATACTGGACATGAGTCACATTATCATGAATAGGCTGAGACTAGTCAAACAATTTTGATCATCTCACTCATCAGGCTGCTTAACATCGACTTGTCAACTAAATCATACTGAGAAAACCCCTTAATCTTTTCTGTAAATTCCCTACCATTGGCAATTTTCGACATCAATGGCTCGATGTTTTTAGTTGGACTTCCTCATGAGGTTCAGACTCAATCGGTTAAACTGCTCCCAAGTCTCCTAAAAAGACTTGTTAGCTTCGGTACTAGTCATTGTAATGGTTGGGGGCTCTTCCATCATCAATGCAAGGTCTAGATCCATTACACTCGGATAAAACCAAATATGTTGGAAACAATTTGCATAGTTCAACCCATTGAACTTCACCACAGCACTGCTAGATGCGAAGAGATTAAGAGAAGCTACAAAACATTCATACATGCTTACCTATTAGTGCTTTGAGTTAATATTAAATAATTTAGAACTTTCATATAAAATTTTAAACATGCATTCAAGTTCATCTTTAAGCAATACTTAAACACATAAACAACATAATTGATGCCAAATAACTAAGTTATAATGGACAATCAAAACATACATAAGTCAAATAAGCATGCTATCTTTGGATATACATAATATTCAACCTAAGCATGGTGATTAATCCCTTTAATACTATTGATCATATGCGACGATCTACCTTTGGTTGACCTCCCTAGCAATACAATCAACATACTCAATTTTCAATGAAACTTGCATGTCATTCTAAATATCATCCCTTTAATCATGCTAGGCTACTTTGGTGACTAACAAGCTTTCATATCTTTAGATATTAAACTAAGTGATTTTAAGATATGGTAAATAATATAACTTTTATAGTTCAATTTAACCTTTGCAATACCATTGTCCGGCATTTAAATCTTTATAGTCACTGCTAATTTCGATTATAAACTCAATGCTAAAACCCTTAAAAAAATTATACGCTGAAGCCACATACGTACTTAAAACAATGTCGTTTAGTCCTTTTAGGTGCCATCTTTAAGATCTTTTCTATCAACTTTTCAACAATTTATGCAGTCTAAACATTGATAGTTTACAAAATACATAATCCATCATTGACTAGAACACAACTATGTAACAAAACACTAAACTGGCAGAAGCAATTATAATGGAATGTTTCTACCAACTTATTAACATCCGATCAGATTCAAAGAAGCCTTTCCCTAATTAGTGAATTACGCTGGCCTAAACTGGGCTTTGATACCACATGTAAAAATTTATAGTAACTGCTATAACGCATATTTCTAATTCACAGTCATGAATTCTGACACATTAACTATGCATCCAGAATTTGACTATGCATAATTCACATGTACTTAAGACTGGTTTCAAGATACTTACCTTGATCCATGCAGAGATAGTGCAGTGAAGGAAGATCTTCAGATAATTCTTGCCTGGTTACCTTCCTTGAATGCTTCATGATGGATTAAAACCTTTAAAACATTCACTCTTTTCCACTAATTTTCTATTCTCTCTATTTTCTTAAGAACGTTCGTACCTTTTCTTCTGTAATAGACTCTTTTATATTCAGTGAGAATCATTTATATTCTCTCTTAATCGACTCTGAAATCTCAATCCCATTCAGGTTTGGAAACTCTCTTATTTTCATCGATTATAATACCTTTTAAGAGAAAGATATATATTCGATTATCGGCAAGAGATGAGGGAATCTTAAGTTTTGAATATTAAATTTTCTAAGGTTTTAATTTCTTTAATCGACACATATCCATCAATGTGTTGCCTTTTATATTAAACCATATAATATAAATGGACCTAATAAACAGTTAATAAATCCAAGACATACAGGCCACATAGAATGTTCCTTTAAAGGGAATATTCTAATAATATACATGGGAATGCACAATGATATTGCTCGCAGATGGTAGGCTCCCCACCTAACTCTTTTCGCTACCACAAGAGGGACAATTTGTTAAGATTTGATCTCGATGAGTACCCGCTAATACACTCCCATCAGCGTCCAGAGATCCAGCGGTGGTAGAATTTCTATTCTCCTTGTTTGTCTTCGACATTTGAAAGAATGCCGGTGAATTTGAATGATGTCTGAGTATCCCGTAGAACTTTTCCACAATAGGGATGCCAGTTTTATGTTCGACACGATAAGACTGTACTTGGGCCAAGGGTTATTAGGTCAAATCTTTATTGGGGTGTGCTAACCTAACTCGAAATCTAAACGTGTTGGGCCTGTGCATGATGAATTGGCAGACTGGTCCCCTAGCACTATAACATAAAAAGAGATTAAATTGATAGTAAAAAGATAATGTGAAAGTAAATTTTTCTTAAGTAAAAACATTGAAATAAATTAAAAATAAACAAAAAAATTTTACTACTACGCTAACAGGCCAGCCTAGCCTGACCAGATAAAATTATGTAACTTGCTCAGGCCGTGCCTTCACAGAATGCTTAATGTGCCGTGTCAGCCTTGCATGATAAGACGGGGCTGATCCGAATTGCCACCCTACTCCCCCATCTATACCTCTTCTTTGCCTTCAAAATGTCGCCCAACATGTCGCGATAGCAAGCATTTTTCTCAAAATTGAAGCCACACCACGTGTGATCATTGTCAGCTTGATCCCACTCTAAATCCATCAATCATATTAAGAGAAAAAATTTCAATTAATAATTAAAAAATGTTAATAATAAAAGTACGATATATAAATAACCACATACCTCCACTGAACTAATCATGTCGTATCCTATCCGAAATCATATTCCAAGTAGGGCATAACGTATCCAACCATTTTTGAATGATTGAAGTAATCATCGAAGTGGTTGGAAGGAACAACCTGTACTTATCACCAATGATATTAATAAAATTAAATTGAAATAAATTAAAAAATTTAACAACTATAATAAACATTGGCACACATTTAGATTGCCCTCTCTCTATAAGAGTGGCTTTCAGATAGCATCACAGAAGGTTGAATTGTTTGGTGATCCATGTAATGGTCTTGGCCATACGATTCATATGGGGGAAGACTAGCCGACTCACCTCGACATATAAATCTTATGCCACGATGACTACATGAGGATAGTTGGTCTCATCATGTGGTTGTGCTATCCAGTCCAACAACATGGGTCTACTACAACCACATATTGATTTTGATATGATATGGTCATGTGGTGCGTCAAACATGGAGGTCTGAACTATAAAATTGCTAAACTTTGGGGTTGAAAATACAATATGGTAAATTTAAGAAACTAAAAGGGATTTTTTTTGAAAAAAATCGAATAATAGACAAAATATAAATATTGCAAACCTAAGGGGAAAAATCGAAAATACTATAAATTTTAGGGACTAAAGGGCAATTGTACTAAAATACGAGGTAAATTTATGATTTTAATAAAAATTAAGGACTAAATCATAGTTACTTTATTATTAGAGGCATATTTGCAATTTTAGTAAAATTCAAGGGGAAAAGCATAATTATACTAACATTAGGGGAATATTTGCAATTTCAACAAGATTCAGGTACTAAAGTGCAGTTACACTATTACCAAGGGCAGATTTATGTTTTGAGAAAATTCAGGGGCAATAGCACAATTATACTAATATTAGAGGCAGGTGTGTAATTTTAGTAAAATTTAATGACTAACCTAGAAAAAGAGAGGGCACATGATAATTTGGTGACAGTACAAGGTGAGGGAGGGTCGGGTTCAACAAGGGTTGGGTGAGGACGATGGGAGCAGCTAGGGGAAGTGGCTGGACCGACGGGGAAGGCTAGGGATGACACAAAGAAGAGTCAGGACAAGAAGGGGAAGTCTAGCATGGAGGAGGGCGTGGGGATGGCTGTGGACGGAGTATGGGATGGTGGTGGAGGGCTTGGCGTCGACGACAACAGTGAGGGCTCGGGTTTTGCATAGAAAAATCTAGGAGAAAAATGAAAAGAATTGATTATTTTTTAAATATAGTCATGATTTCTTGACGAATAATCCATCGGGATTCAATTTTTGAGGATGAGATATTACCGCTTATTGTCGACGTCTCACCAACGGTAAGCCAAAAAGATAATCAATTGGTAGTTCGTCATGACAACTAAATTCTCATAATTTTTCATCTTACTATGTAAAATTATTGTAATGTATAATTATTTAAAATAGAAAATTTATGAATGATCATTTTAATGAAACAAATATAGTATTAATAAATTAATATATACTTAATTTCAATATTCATTATTGTCTCTCATCAGGCTCTTTCTCTTTAACGTTTTCATTATCTATGTCAAGCTCATGTTGTCATCTTCCTCATTGTCTATTTCATCTTCTAACTTGGCTGCAACTAATATGTGAGCAATATCTACGTGGTTGGTTGGCTTAGGTGGCCTTTGCTCGTTGACTAGTGGTTCATCAAAGCTATCAACAAGTACCTCCTGCATGTGTGAATAAGCACCATTCTTATAAGTAATCTGTATTGAGTCATTAACTTCTACTCAACCTATTGCTTTTGTCTTCATAATAGTGAACCAATTGACCTTACTCTTTATTCGACTAGGGATACGTAAGAAGTATGCTTGTCGATATTGTTGTGCAAGAATGGAAGGATATAATTTCTGTAAGTGTTAACCTCAACTATCTTATACACTAGGATGAAATATTCGCATACCAAATTCTATTGTCAGGTCAAGCCATTTGCATAGGACTAAAAACTACACACTTTATAGGTTGTCCAAGGTATTGCAACTATAAAACTCCTTAATAATTAATTCTCTCGGCCATCATTAGTTGTTCAATGTGCCTAAACTCCACTGTTCATGAAATTAGCATGACACATATGAGCTCATTTGCTAAAGCTTCAATGAAGAGAGCACGTTAGACAATAGTATTGATAATGAAAGAGATGGAGAGATTAGAAGCAAAATTAATGAAAGGAAATCAATAGAGAAAATAACACCCAACAAGCTATAATATGGTGGTAACGACAAATGTGAATGCTCTAAAGGACTCCTCATACACACCCATAGACAAGTTGTCTTCACAGACTTCTGGCAATATTTTCCTCTTCTCTACTTAATCCGATTTCAATGAAGTAGTGCTATAAGACCCCCAAAACAAGGAGTAAAGGCAGGAGGAAAACAGAGGGGCTTTGTGCTACCCCTTGATGGTAGTGTCTACTTGGAATATAAGGGGTCTAAATGACCACATAAAGGATAGAGCCTTAATGGACCATGTTAGTAGTGGTGGCCACGGGCTGGTTTGGGCCCAGAACCGGCCCGTTCAAAATCGGCCAGAACTAGCCCCGAACCGTGAGGCACACTGTTCCGAGCCGGTTCCAACGGCCTTAGGAATCGCCCCCACCCTCTGCCCCAGAAACCGCCCCTTCCCCCCAACCTACAATTTGATAGCCCCTTTACCTCAGAAACTACCCCTCCCCCCAAGCTACGACTTGATAGCCTAAAAAGGCTAGTGCTAGAAAAGGCTACAAGCCTACCACGTTCCCCCCTTCAGCCTTTTTTTTTTAAATTTGTATTTTCAATTAAAAAATAAAAAGTATATACATGATCAAATAAGAGAACTACCTAGATTTTGATTCTTCTAAACACCAAGAGAATACGTAGGCAATTTAATTTTTTATAAGAAAATCAAGTTCAAACCAATTAATTTAATTTATTTTACTTTTAACTTTTAATTTTAATCTAATTTTTAAGAATATATTTTTAAATTATATATTTAATTTAATTTTAATAGAACGGAACCGGTCGGGTTTAAACCATCAGTTCTAAACTGGACGGAATCTTGATTCCAAATCGGAGCTGTCCAAAAGGAGGTTAAGGGCGGGTTCCTAAAGGGAACCGGCCGGTTCTTGAACCGTGGCCACCCCTACATGTTAGTAAATAGAAGGTAGATCTTATGTGTATTTTGAAAACAAGGGTAAGAACTAACTAGGAAAAGCTCATTACCAGCAGGTTGAAGAATTGGAATTTTAGTTGCAATGATGAGTTTGCTAATAATGGAAGTATTTGGCTTTTCTGGAGAACAAATATAATAAAACTCACAGCATATGCAGATCCAATCAATATATTCACATAAATGCCTCTCTCGAAGGTCTTGGATTGATTTACTTCATAGTGGTGTATGCCTCCAACTCTAGCACTGAGAGATGCAATTTATGGAAAAATTTACAGTCTATCAAGGAAAATGGAGTCCTCTAGTGCATGTTCAAGGATTTCAACATTGTCCTTGATCCCAGTGAAATACACCACTCGATAGAAAAGCCAAGATATGACATGCCATAGAAGATTTTCAAAGCATAATGATCCTCCAAGTTACTAGCCATCCTTCACAAGGCTATTTCTTTACTTGGAATAATAGAAAGATAGTGGGCTCTTAATGTACGGATAATTGTCACCATAGTACAAAACCTTTACTCAACATAACATTTTGATACAGAAACTAAAAAATATAACATTTGACTATAAAAACTTCTGAAAACATAACATTGTGGTGCAGTCCGTCAATTTTTCGTTGATGGCATTACTGATTGCTGACATGGCAACCAATGTGGCAATTGACTCAGCCATCTTTGCTAATGCGGTGCGATTTAAATATTTTTTAATTAAAAATAGAAAATGAAAGTGAAAAAAAAAAGAAATTGTTGGGTTTGCCCGGTGGCCTCCTCCCCTTAGTTGTGGTCGTCGGAGGTGGTGGACCTCCAGCCTCCGATGACCACCCCAAAGGTGAGGGGGTCACCTGCAGGCCCCAAGCGGTCTCTCTTCTTTTTATTTTTTATTTTAGTTTTAGCTTTCGCAAGAGAGAGAGGGGGGAGGAGGGAGTGACCGGTCGGGGCTCTCGCCACCAGCCCCTCCCACTCCGACGGGTCGCCTGAGGCTGAGCAACCTTGTTGGTGTGGGAGGGGCGGGCAAAGGGAGCCTCGATCCGTCTTCCCTTCCTCTTTAACCTTGTTGGTGTGGGAGGGGCAGGCAGAGGGAGCCCCGATCCGTCTTCCCTTCCTCTTTCTCTCTCAATTGAAATTTTTTTTGAAAAAAGAGAGGCGCAATAACTAGGGTTTGCAAGTGGATTGAGGAAGAAGAAGGGAACATAAATATTTATAATAGAAATTTTGTAAGCAATTTTGGTCAGATGTGATTTCTGTAGAACATTGGTTTGGCACTTGAAGTTCATAATACTGGTCACGAGTTCAAAACCTCATTCAAGCTCAAGCACATGTTTTTTTCTCTTTTGTTGTTTCATTTAATTAATAAAAAATAAAAAAACAGTACGATTTGAACCAACAACCAAGCACTTAGGTTTCCAAGTCTTAACCACCAGACTATAATTATTTAGATGACAAGAAATAACCATCAAGTATACAAGAGGACGTCAGCTCCTCCTCTTCTTTCCGCCTTCCTTGTCCTCCTCCCCTCTTTGTACAACCCTAGTGCCTTCACACCTTTTTTTTTTAAAAAAATATTTCAGTTGAGAGAGAAAGAGGAAGGGAAGACGGATCGGGCCACCCTTCATCCGCCCCTCCCACACCGGCAAGGTTGCTCAGCCACAGTAGACCCGTTCGAGGGGAGCCTCGACTGGTCCCCTGCGAAAGCCAAAATGAAAAAAAAGAAGAAGAGAAGAAGAAGAGAGACTGCTTGGGGGCTGCCGGTGGCCCTCTCACCTCCGGGGCGGTAGCGAAGGCCGGAGGTCCACCACCTCTCTTGACCACAACGGAGGGGAGGAGGCCACTGGACAACCCCAATGATTTTTTTTTTCACTTTCATTTTTTATTCCTTAATTAAAAATATTTAAATCGCACCACATCAGCGAAGATGGCTGAGTCAACCGCCACAATGGTTGCCATGACAACAATCAGTAACGCCGTCAGCGAAAAATTGACGAACAACACCACAATGTTACATTTTCAAAAGTTTTTGTAGTCAAATGTTACATTTTTTATTTTTTTGTATCAAAATATTATATTGAGTAAATGTTTTGTACTGCGGGGGCAATTATCCCTCTTAATGTACGAAGCTGGATTATGTCATGTAAAGAAGCCTGGCTTGGAGCCCCCCTTTCTCCTCTATTGAGTTCCTTGAGCCCGGCGATTCCGATCACTCTCTTGCTCTTGCCAAGCTACTCCCCCATGAAAATTTAGGTCCCAAGCCCATTAAATTTTTCAACCCGTGGTCTGAAGATGAAGCTTTCCTTCCACTGGTTAAAGAGTGCTTGGAAATGCACACTCAAGGAATCCAATGCAAAGGTTGTACCGGAAGCTGAAGTTGCTCAACATGTACCTCAGGAATCATTTTAAATGTACTGTGGAGGAGGAGGAAATTGAAAAATTGAAAAACTGAAGAAGATATTGGTAAATTATGAGCAAGTCATAATGAGTGGAAATGAGTCTAGGACCATTTTGCAGCGGGAGACTCAAGCTAGGAAGGACTTAAACCTCATGTTCCAAAAACAAGAAGACCAACTAAGGCAAAAAAAATCAGGGTACAATGGCTGAATTTGGGTGATTCAAAATAGTGCCTATTTCCATAGGATCATAAAGGGTAGAAATGCAGTTAACCAAATAAGATCCTTACTCGAGGAGTAAGAATGATGGAATTGGAGAAATCAAGATAGAAGCAATTAGCTACTTTCAAAGTTTACTAGGAGCACCTCATCCTAGTGAGACCAAAATAAGTCAGAGGAGAGATTTATTGAAGCATCATCTCACATCAGAGCAAGCCAGAGCTCTATCTAATGAATTCACCATTAAAGAAATCAAAGAAGCCGTGTTCTCTTTAGATTGAAACAAAACCACTAGCCTAGAGGCTTCACAACTCATTTCTTCAAGGTAGCTTGTGATATTGTTGGCTACGATGTTACACACTATCAGATGGCTTTTCAGTACTAGGAATCTACCACGCTAGCTTAGGTTAACTGCCATTGCTCTTATCCCAAGGAAGCAAACAATTAGCACAATCAGGGATTATAGGCCCATTTCAAGTTGCAATACCTTATATAAATGCATTACTATTCGATTGTCCAATCATCTAAAAGAGGTTCCTCCGTGCTTTCATTAATGGTAGGCCTGGCCACGGTTCTAGAACTGGATGGTTCCGGTTTCATGGCCTCTTGGAACCAGCTTGAACCTTCCTTTGGATGGTTCAGGGACGATTAGGAACCGAACGGTTCCATCTGCTTTCGAACAGACGATTCGGCCAAAGCGGTTCCGGTTTGGTTTCAGTTTAAATTAAATAAAATTTAATTTAAAATCTATAATAAAAAATAAAGTAAACTAAAAGTTAAATGTAAAAATAAATTAAATTAATTGGCTTGAACTTAATTTTTCTTACCAAAAATTAAGTTGCCTACGTATCTTCTTGGGGTTTAGAGGAATCAAAGCCTACGTAGTTCTCTTATTTCTATGGAGAGAATTGAGTTGTGTATAAAAATATTGTGAGAATGATATATATTTATAGTTTAAAAATATCATTTATTTTTTTAATTTACAAAAACACAAAAGGGATAATTACACTAGATGTACAAAATCTGTTGCAAATATTTCATGTTGATACAAAACCTTTTTTTTGTAGCAATTGGGTACAAAACTTTTCAAAAGTGTGTCAGTTTGATACATTCCGTTAACTTCTCACTAACGGTGTTAAAATTTGCCGACTCAACAATCTGATATGGATGCCATGTGTGCGTAGATTGTGACATGGCATTTCCACGTAAGATTTTGAATTGTAATAAATATTAAAAATCTAAAAAATAAAAAAATACATATAAAAATATTAAAATAATTATAGAAAAATATAAAAATATAAAAATCCAACCCTAATCCTTCACTTAACCCTATACCAGTTTTCCTAAATGCCCCATCCTCTCTTCTCCGCGATTAAGCTCGAGAAACTCTAACGATTTCAAATTCTCAAATTTCACGAAAAGCTCAGCTTCCCTGGCCAAGAAAAGTATAGATCTGATGAAACCCGCAAGAACAAAGCCATCAAATCCCACGAAGAAGACACCAATAAACCCCTCAAGAAGTACAACCTTGTGGCGGTGGATGCGACCTCATCGGGTGGAGTCCTCCAGGGGAGAACGGTCGATGTCCATGCTTCAGTGCCACTTCGTGGTGGAGGTTGTTGAGGCATAGGATCTCCTTCGCAAGGACGTCCAGGGCAACTCCAGCCCTTACGTCATCGCTGAGTTCGACAACCAGAAGAAGCAGACCTCCACCAAGTACAGGGACCTCAACCCCGTATGGAACGAGGCCCTCGAGTTTGTCGTCTCTGACCCAGGTAACATGGAGCTCGAGGAGCTCCAGGTCGAGGTCTATAACGACAAGAAGTTCAGCGGTGGCAGCGGCAGCAAGAACCACTTCCTCGGCCGCGTCAAGCTCTGCGTGACCCTCCCTAGGAGGGGCAACGAGGGTTTGGGTTACTACTAACTGGGCGAGATTGGGCTGAGGATCTACCATTTCGACGAACTACTCGAGGAGCAGGCCCCTTACCCACCGGAGGAGTACTTGCCGCAAGCAGAACAGCCGAAGCAGTCCATCATGGGGGTGGAGGAAGGCAGGGTCTTCAAATCTCTGTTTGTTTGTCTTGATTAGGATTTATTATGCTTCCATTGGGATTTCAAAGAGAAAGAGATTGTTTTTTTTAGGGTTTCACTGTGAAGAGGAAGAAGAAAGGTTTTTATTTTTTTTTATATAAAATTGGCATAGGATAAGTGAGTAATTAGGGTTTGATTTTTATAATTTTTATAATTATTTGACTATTTTCATGTATTTTTATTTATAATATGTTTCTACAATTATTTTTAATATTTTTGTCTGTATTTTTTCAATTTTTTTATATATCTTTTGGATTTTTTAAAATTTTATTACATTTAAAAATCTTAAGTGGAAATGCCATGTCACAATCTACGCACACATGGCATCCATATCAGATTACCGAGTCAGCGAATTTTAACACCGTTAGTGAGAAGTTAATGGAATGTACTAAACTGACACACTTTTGAAAAGTTTTGTACTTAAATGCCACCAAAAAAAGATTTTGTACCAACATGAAACATTTACAAAAGGTTTTGTACCTCTGGTGTAATTATCCCAACACAAAAAAATCAAATTGATCGATCAAATCAGGGGGTGGGATTGGGCAGGCTGCAAGCCTACTAGGTTGGGTGGGAGTCAAGGGTGGCACGACAGCAGCTGGTAGGCTGCCACTTGCCAGGCCTAAACAATTCAAATTTTTTCCTTTTTTTACTTCCGGGGGTGTGACGTGGGTTGCCTTGGCAGCAGCTGGTAGGCTAGAATTCAATTTTTATTTTTATTTTTTCACTTTTCGCCGGCTCTAGGCTGGTTTGGGTTCCGATTTGAAACCGATGGTTTTGGTTTCTGAGGTCGAAGGAACCAGCCCTGAACCTTAGGCCTCACGATTTAGGGGCGAATCGGGTCCGGGTCCGGTTTTGAACATGCCGATTCTTGGCCCAAACCGGCCTGTGGCCACCACTAATTAATGGGAGAAGAATAGCTAACAATATTCTCCAAAACCATGAGCTAGTAAAGAATTGTAATCGAAAAAATGTTTCACTAAGAAGCACAGTGAAAACTGAGTTGATGAAGGCTTTTGACTACCTTAGCTAGGGTCCTATACAATCTATTCACGGGCTTGCAGGTTAGAAAATCTGAAGTTTGCTTTGATGGCTTTCATCCATATTGAGCGACAGAGATTCTATCAACTATATGTCTGGCTCGTGGCTCCATCCCTATTAAATGTCTAGGAGTGCCCCTTGTTACTCGAGAACTAATAGAAACCATTTACAAGACTGTTTCAAATTGCATCATAGCAAAGATCAGTAGCTGTTCTTCCTGCACCCTCTCTTTTGCTCATTGGCTATAGCTCATAAACTCTATCTTAATGGGGTGATACCATACTGAAGCTTGCATTTCATCCTTCCTAATAAAGTTAGTTAATTGGAAAAGACTTGTAGGTGATTCTTATGAAGAGGCATGAATTCAAATGCTAGATGCTCCAAAGTCTAATGGGAGAACATATGCAGGCTAAGAAAAGAAGGAGGCCTAGGGCTCAAAGATATCTTTATATGGAACAAGGCTTTCATTGCTAAAAGTACTTTGTTATTGCTCTCGAATTCCCACAGCTCTCTATGGACTACTTGGTGCCACAAGCATCTAATCAAAAGTAAAAATTTTCAGGCACTTAAAATTGCAAAAATATGCTCATGGAACTGGAGAAAAATCCTTCAACTACGCTTTGAAATCCGATCTCATGTTTCCTACAAGGTCCCCTCGGGCTCCACCATATCTTTCTAGTATGACCACTCCACTTCAGGAGGTAGGCGCCAGAGGGCTGAGTTGCTTGCCTCATATTCATGAAAATGTTGCTATTTCCTATATCTATGATCATGACTCATGGGATTGTCCAAACAACAGTGACCCTCAATGTATAGATCATTTACCAAGCTTCCTCAATGTCTAGAGAGTCATCTGACTTACTATGCTGAGAAAATTTGACCTTCTCAATTTGAAATAATTGGGAAACTCTCTACCCTTTACATCCTACAGTGTCTTGGTATCATCTGAATTGGTTCAATGGTGACACCCCTCGTGTCTCCTTCATCTCTTGGCTTGCTATTCAAGATTGTTTGTCCACCAAGGTACCATTGGCGAAATGGAGCATCATCTCAAATCCCCAATATGCATTCTTTGATGAAATTAGAGACTGGGATAAGGAGATGGAATACACCACTTACTCCTAGAGAGGCAATACTCGTCGACCATCTACAATTATTCCATCTGGAAAGAGAGAAACCTTTGTATTTTGCAAAACTCGTCGACCTCGAATAACACTTGGCTCAGCTCAATCTTGTACGTTAAGGAGTAGAATAGCTTCTTTACAAAGAATCAACTCTAGGATCAATAATGGTACCTTGTCTACTGCTATAGCATTGAAGGAACTTGCGTAAGTAGGCATAAGAATAGCTGGATTTTTGTACATTTTGTAAAGGGACTCCCTTTAGACATGATTAAAGGAACTTACGTACATTACCTTTTTTAAAAATTACGGGAGCACAATTTTATTAAAATTACTGACTCCAGAATTATGCGAGCCGATTGGTCAATATACAAGTTCCAAAAATAAAATAAAATAGAAAATAAATAATTCTAAAATATCACAGTAACATCTAAGTCATCTAAAAATAATAAGAATATAACATTATCAAACCAATTAACAAGATCTTATTTTAAATATTTTAATTTCTAAAAAATAAATATAATATCTCTAATAAATATGATTAGTTCTTCTTACACTAATCATGAGGCAGTAAAATTGAAAAATTTGT
>JAOYND010000028.1:398311-408823 GCA_025802135.1 Lagerstroemia fauriei | reverse complement strand
GCATTCAGACCAAATGAGGGCAGTAGTGAATAGGCCAACTCTTCATGTTCGATTTACTATTCTTACTGAATAGCTTTGATTGTTGCCATGATTTTCTTCTGCAGCATCCTGAAGGGAAGAGCCTCCCAAATCCGAGTTCCAAAAAGTCGGCAACTTTCAAGCATTCCCCAGTCTGCCCATTGGTAAACCTGGCCAACCCAACCATAGTATGCTTCTTCTCTCCACTCAACACATTCGTCCAACTTCTCTTGTGCACAAATTCTCGATCCTTCAGAACAAACTCTACATCGAATGAAACCTTCAGTGTCCACATTTCCACCCACTGGAGCCCCGCAATGGCAAGGACGAACACTGGAGTCTCCCTATGTTTTGCAATCGGGACCCACTGTTCCAACCAGTCAATAATTGATTCAGGCGATGCCTCAACTCCAGAAGCATTTCCAACAAACTTATCTAACACAGGTTCGGTCTGCAAACAATGATACTCACAAGAATCCTTCCTAAACTGGTTCTTAGTCGAATTCTCAGGATCCGAATGCACCGAGTCAATTGACTCCCACTTGGTCAGATCCCCTAGAGCCTCTTGTACTGATTTCGGTTTCCCTGCTTCCACAGTCCACAACAACAGTAGAATAAGTCACTATCAAAAGTTGAGCTTTTCCATACCTGAAATGCAAAGTAGAGAGAACTGCTAATAACAACAACTGACTGTCACTAACATGAAAACATTCAATTTCTCTATTATTTAAATCCCCCTCGGCATGAACTGATGAGAATCGAGATCGAAAAATACAATCTCACTGAGAGAGATTAAGACCATGTTTGATGGGTCACAATGAAATGGAATACAATGATTCATTTTTTATCTCTTAACACTTAAGAGTTAGTTCTTTACATTCCAATTAATAAATTATTTTCTTAATTTGGTACAATGAACATTTTCCCAAATAAAACGTGAGTATTTATTATACTGCTTCTTCTACTTAACAACATATTTCAAGATGACTACAAAAACCGTTAATTTTCTGTTCATACTAAACCATTTTATTTTATTTTATTTCATTAGCTCATACCAAACATGATAAAGAATTACCAAAGGTTAAGTCACTTACCAAATCCCAATCGAAGTTTTTCAGCTGTAGTCTTTGTATATTTGATCTTTCTTTAAAAGTTTTCAACACTTGCATTTCCGTCTAATCCAGAGATGAAGCTCTCGCTACTTTTAAGCAAAACTGGCACCCATCGCAATACTTTGGGGTGCCAATTTTAATAAGTAAAGTAATACTGTCTACATTCAATAAATCTGGTAGTTTGGGGACTGGATTTTAATTTCTACTTTAGATTAGGATAAATTATGAAATTTTTCCTTTTTTAAAGAAATTTTTGAGAAAAAGTAAAATATCAGGGGCAACTCGTGCATTTTCGAACTCTTTCCTTCTACTGCTCGCTCTCCCTCTCCCTCTCTCTCTCTTCCCCTTCCCTTGTCTTCCCTTTCACTCTTCTGCTCCGATCTGATAAGCCGTCTCACTTCTCAAACGTCGCTCGCTCTCCCGGGCTGGGCATCTCCGGTACTACGGGCATCTCTCATCCTTCGATTGCTTCCGCGATCTCGCGATTCGATCGCTCATTCATCTCTCCCTTCTCATCTTCCTCACGCTTCCGTCCGATTCTCTTCGCCATCTAGGGTTTCTGGGTAAGCTCGTCGAGCTATACTCGGCTTCAGTCTGGTGATTCTCCATAGGGTGCTGCGTGCATTTTTATACCATCTCACCGCCCGTTCAATTCCTCTAGTTCGATACGGCTGCCCCCACATTTTTCAAGTCTGTATTACAGGAACTGTCTCTCGATATGTTGTCTTTTGTACGTATGGAACAATTGATGGAGTTTCATGTAGCCCGATTCATGCAATGAAATTTGATTTCTTGAGAACTGATAAATTGCTGAAAGGATGAGTCTTTTTTGTTATCAAGCCAATTTATAGTGATTAGGTTGAGACATTAAGCTGGTTTTTCTTATTGAGCTGTTGTTAAGTTGCAAATTTCTCATAAAGAATGGAATAAGTTCCATGTGATGGAGTTAGTGTTTTTATTGTGAGAAACAACTGCATATGAGTTGCGTGTACTTTTCTTTTCAAGGTCAAGTAACTTCTCTTTGGTCTTTGATGCTTTTGTGAGATGATTGTGCGAGACAGTGGATATTTGTTGGTAAAACAAGAAGCATTTCTTGTCAGGAGCTGTTTCAGTTTTCAAAAAATAGTGTGAAGGATATGAATTTTACGTATTGAAAGGTTCTGTTTCGACTTTGCAACTTGGAGAATGGAGACGCATTAATTTCATCATACCCATTAGAGAATATTATATATATTTCCTGACTTGCATCAAGCTCCACTTCTGAAAAAAACCTGTAGATTTAGCCTCTTAATGAAAAAAGAAGTAAGATTTCATGGCACAATAATTTAGACTCAAGGCACAATGCATTGTATATCAGCTGTCACATAGTTGGGTCAATTTAATCTTCTCCTAGGTTTAGTGGTTTAGATAAGTTCTTTATGGATTTCCTTCACTGACGCTGCATTAGTTATGCAATTTTACGAGTTGTTAGAATAGCTTCTGGAAATTTCCATGAGTTTTTATGATTGATAATGATGCTTTTGAATTTTCATACATTTGATCTACAAGTCATATTGATAAGTCACCCTATTTCTTTTCAGCCTGTGTTCTATTTGCTTGAATGATCTCAGGGGGACAATTCTATCATGGCATCAAATATGTTGACCGGAGATCGGAGGTATTGCATCATACTCGAGATACTGGATCACAGTTTTCTATTTCTCCATAACCTTGTTGCATATGAATGTGGAGATACACACCCAATGATTGTCTTTCATCTTTTTTTCTGGGTCAATAGCAATTCTATTGTCCTGCTTCATACTTCCTTGAATATGTCATGTTGCATTCGTAGCTGTGAAGCGATCCCATTGTCTATTTGTTTCTGAGGCTCCTAGCTAATGCTGATCGCAATATTGGCTCCAAATAACCATTTATAAGCTTGCTTACTTTTTTGACCTAAAACCCATAAAAAAGGAGACCTAAACCAGAAGAGTGGTTCAGATGGTACAATAATTACATGGTGTATACTTTCCAACTCATTCCTTGAAGCACTTTATATTAGTTCTTTCTCCATGTCGTAAGAGTTAGAACCGAAAAAGAAATTGATTAGACTCTATGATATCTTAAGATATATTAACTATAGATCATTAGGATGAGCTCTCTAAGAAAGTAATTATGCACGGAGTGTTTTATCATCATCGAGTCTATTTCCAGTTTCATTGTCCCTTTTATACACATTTCCTTTTCTGACAACACCCATATGTACAAATTAAAACTGTGTAATTTGAGGAGGTATGACAGGTAGTTTACCTTGAATTGTTGATCTGATTAGGTGGGCTCCTGCCAGAAGAGGTGGTATGACTGTTCTGGGGAAAGTTGCTGTTCCAAAACCTATAAACTTACCAAGCCAAAGGTACTTGTTTTTCTGATTATTTCCTAATTTGTCTATCTATATGTTCCATTCACTTATATTTTGTAATATATATTTTGTGTTCAAGGCTGGAAAACCACGGATTGAACCCAAATGTTGAAATTGTTCCCAAGTGAGTATTCATCTTTTTTGAAGTGTCCTATCTACTTCTTGCGGTTGATTCATTTGAAAGCAAGAGTTTTTTTTTTTTTTTGGCCTTTTTGCGGTCAAACTGGGCACAATCCTTCTCTCTAAATTTGACAGGGGTACACTTGGTTGGGGGAGTCGGCCATCATCTTCTACATCAAATGCATGGGGTTCTTCATCATTATCACCAAATGCTGATAGCAGTTCTAATTCACCGAGCCGCCTCAGTGCTCGACCTTCATCTGCTGAAGCTGGCACTCGTCCCTCCACAGCTGGAAGTGACAAGGTTCATGATTCTACTCCTAATGTGTGGAGTTCAAATTCGAGACCATCATCTGCTTCTGGGGCTATAACATCCAGTCAGGCATCGCTTGTGTCACTGCGTCCACACAGTGCAGAACCAAGACCTGGTAGCTCACAGTTGTCCCGCTTCGCTGAACCTTCATCTGATATCTTTGTTGCTGGGAGCGGGGAAAGATTGGTAGGATCCTGGTTCAGTATTAACTATAAGATGCATATAAGTTAGAAAAATATCTTTACCTTATTTTGTGGTGAATTGTTCTTTTTCGGATGGTCTGGGAGGTGCACACTCTCTCCCAGCATGAAAAAGTTCCCATGAAAAGTAAGCGATTGATTTATATTCATGCTTGATATGGTTCAGCTGGAGCAGACTGCCATAGGCATGCTGTAGCTACATATCTTGATTCTTTTTAGTCTTATAATTTCATGCTAAGGATCTAACTTATGAATATTTGCTTGAACTTCCATGTGTAGGAAGTGACCTCTTCGAAGAATGATGGATTTTCTTTGAACACTGGGGATTTCCCCAGTCTTGGCTCAGTGAAAAGTAGCTCTGGGAAAAATGCTGGCTCACAAGGTTCCTTAGGTAGTACTATTTGTAATTAATCCTTTTCTTTTCGCATTGTGAAAAATTTTCTTGTATAATACCTGTATCTGATATTTTTCCTTCCTGCAATGCCTCTTGTTTCAACAGTAGTATATCCTTTCTGCTGAAATATTCTGGCATCTATGAAAACTTTGCTGTTCCCCTTTATTCATCTAGTAGATTTTCTGAAGCTGGCAATGTGCGGCCATGTCTTTCAAGGTTTTAATGGGTGGGTCTGTGTTAATGCTGACTTGCTGTGTCAGGTTAAATAATTATTCCTGGGATACGTCATCTAAATTATGGCATATTAGGAATCCTTGTCTGGTCTGAAATAAGCTCTGTTAATTTCACTGGATACAGTTCACGATTTTGACGCTTTTGTCAATTGTATGATTCTGATCACCTTTGAAATCGGATTTTCAGATTCTGCTTTTCATGATTCTGGTTCTACCGGCGGAGTGGTTCTGACTAAAGAGGGTTCCGAGAATCATTCTGTTGGTATGCTTCTTTGCCTCCTTTGTCAAATGCTGAGGTGCTGCCCTTATTTTCTGTTAGATTATTGTTGAGGCTTTTATTGCAACTTATATTTGTTTTACAGGTGATGCCACTTTGAGTACAGATGCACAGAGTAGAACAGATGACTCGTGGAGAAGAGACAACCCTCCATATGTTGAAGATGGCCGCAGGGTTGGCATGGAGAAATGGAATGGCGACACCCCACCTTATCAGAATTTGGGTATCCTACCTCAACATTTCAATGCCTGGCGGGCCCCACCTGTAAATAATCCTCCTGGTGGCGTGTGGTATAGAGGACCTCCTGGTGGACCTCCCCCATATGGTGGGCCTGTCCCACCTGGTGGCTTCCCAATGGATTCCTTTCACTATTACCGTCCTCAGTTTCCAGCTTCTGCTCTCCCAAATCCACAGCAAGTTCCTCCACCTGGATCCGGGCCAAGGGGGCCCCACCCTAGAAATGGAGATATGTACAGACCTCAGATGCCCGATGCTTACATCCGCCCAGGCATGCCAGTGAGGCCAGGCTTCTTTTCTGGGCCTGTATCCTATGATGGCTATTTCGGTCATCCAATGGGATATTGCAGGCCAAATGATCGTGATGCACCAATTATGGGCATGGCAGGTGGTCCTCCATCTATATACGGTCAATTTCCGAGCCAAAATGCTCCTGATGCTGGTGATTCTCACATAGGACCTCCTGGGCATGGTTCCAATAACGAGCTGCGCAGCTTAGATGAAGTGGAATCTGGTCGTCATCGCAATCCTCAACCATACAGGGTCCTCTTGAAGCCGCATGATAATTCGAATGAGAAGACTGCAGAACAAAAGCTGGAGGAAACTCAGAGAGCTGGTGGGTCAATGGAGAAGGTGGACCGTTCTAGAGCTCCATCATGGGAGAATGACTGGAGAATGGATCGCGGAAAAGATGGGGAGAAGGACTTGAAAGTTAATGCAGTTGATGAGGAAGCTTCTAAGAATTTTGACAGTACAGCCAGTGGATCATTAATCCCCAGAAAAGTGAAGTCTCCAGAAAATCTGGAAAATTCCGGGGTAGACAGAGACCATGCAAAGGCTGAGCAGAGGAGTTTTGTCGCTCCCGATGTTCCACAATTTGTTGCCCTGAAAGATACTAGTCTGATCCAGAAAATTGAGGGTTTAAATGCCAAAGCGCGGGCTTCTGATCTGCATCCAGATGTGATGTTTGTTTCTGACAGGCCAGAGCAAGGCAGTAAATGGCAAGTTCAGGACACTAAGTTAAGTTGTTCTGCAGCTGAAACCGGGCATCATGCTTCATATCGTGCAAATGTTAAGGCTGCACCAGGTCTTTCCACTCAAGAGAAGGTCCATGAAGAGGCTGCTATTAGTGGTCCAAACATCTCCAGGTTTGTGTCTCGCAGAATTCGGTTTTCATTTCCTGTTGTGATACTGTTCTAATTTATTGAGCTTCACAGGTGGTATCCTCAGAGCGGGCACAGTAAAGCTCATCATCATCGGGGCAGAGGAAGATCCAACCCAGAAGATGTTGATGGTTTTCGGAATAAACCTTCTGCCTTGGATCCTTTACTGCCCACTCCTTCAGAAACTTCTGATGTCCACAGGCAGACCCATCCATCATCTCAAACTAGAAGGAAATACGAGGAAGGATATGTACATGTCACATCTGGATCTGGTGATAACCAAGCGGAGGTGGGTATTATTATATTTCATTGAAGTTCATTAAAGAAATAGCCACTGGAAAGTTTACGCAATCGCTTTTGATCTTCCCATCAGCGTCCAAAGATGAAAGAGCAACATGTGAAACAAAGGCGAGGGGAAGAGGAGGGACGTGCCAGGGAACAGAAGGCTAAGGCACAGATGAAGCCAGAGGAATTAAACAGATGTATGCAGGTCGTGGAAGGATCAAATTCAAAGAGTGAAAGTAGCCTTCGGAATAAGAAAATTTATAGTAGATCTGCTTTGTCCAGTTCTACACCTGTCTCCAGTGGTGAGTTATTACAGCATACAAGTCAGACCAGGAATAATACAGTTGGAAGGTCCAGTGGTCTGTCCAAGGAATTTCCACATGTTGCCTGTAAGGAGTCTGCTACCATCCATAGCCAATCTGTGCCAGCACATGAGCATGCTGAAGTCGCTGATGCTGATAACCCTGATATTGCTCCACTGATTCATGGTAACGTCCCTTGTAAGCAGCACCGAACTGGATACAAGCAGAAGGAGAGCATGACGTCTGAGAAAATCACCAATCAGAAGATTGCCACTGAAGCACCGAAATCTGAAGTTAATGTTGCAGATGATGTCACGACAACTGTTGATGTTGGTGTTGACTCCTCGGTTCATCAAAAAAGAAGAAGTAATAGAGGTAATCGCAACAAGCCTAAAGGGGATGAATCATCTACTGCAAGTCCGTTCCTATCGCTGGCACCTAAAGAGAGTGGTGGGGCCAGCACTGCTTCAGTTGACGGTGTTAAATTGAAGGCTTCCGATTCTGAAACTGAGCAAGGTAGCCTTCGGACATTGACTGAGCCTAATGATGTAAATCAGCTATCAGAGCGGCGTACAGGTTCAGCTCATGAAGAAGCCCATGGGAAGGGGAGTAATCAGTGGAAGTCTCAGTCTTCTCGCAGAGCTCCGAGGAATCAGCAAGTGAACAAAGTGGCTGATAAGTTCCATGGTGGAGATACTGCTGTGTGGACACCTGTGCGAACACAGAATACAACTGAGGTCGCAGATGAAACCAGTGAGAGAACTGCAGCGGAGGGTCATTCTTTGTCAGTGAAAAGTGATCAGCCCTTGCAGAACAATAATCCAAGAAGCAAGAGAGCAGAGATGGAGAGATATGTCCCCAAGCCAGTTGCCAAGGAAATGGCTCAAATAGGAAGTGCCCAGCAGATTGGTGCTTCGGATAGTCAGAATAAGATAGCAGATGAGGCTGTTCAGCAGGGAGATTCTGGGCCCAGCTCAGTTGCAGTTAAAGAATCGAGAAATGCAGATAGCATGCAGAATAGGTCTGCTAGAGGACCTGCATCATGGAGCCAGCGTGGTACAGCTGACAATAATTTTCTTCAAGGTTTACCCATTGAACAGTCCCAGCCTCACTTTTCACAGACAAGTGGAAATGTTCAGAAGCAACCTGAGCGTCATCAAAGGCCAACACCTGAAGAAAAGCCCATTGAGAAGCAAATAAAGCATCATGATGAGGGGCTTTCCTGTGATAGCTCAACTCTTCCCAGCAATTCGTCCACCTTGGCATCTCAGCCTCATTTCACAGCTCCTGCTGGTAGAGATCAGGGAATACCAGGAAGAGGTAAGCGCCACGCTTCCTTGAAGGGACCAAAGGGTGTAGGGTATAGCCTCAACCCTGACCAGAAGAAGAGCAGCAGTGAGCCAGAAAGAAGTCATAATCCATCTGTGGCTCCTGAAGCTAGCCAAAGAGACCCTGCTTCTGCAGCTCCTGTTCCTAGAAAAAGTCATGGTGTTGTCGAACGGTCAACATTGCATTGGCAGCCCAAATCCCGGGCAGATGCTGGTCGAAACAATCAGGCAAATAGGGCAGCTGGTGATGATCGGAACACTGATGAACCAGGTGAACTTCCCACTGTGAAGGCCTCTAAGGAGCATGATGAGGTTCACAATCAGTCTGATTCTGTGAAGGATAAGATGCATGAAGAAGCGGGGCAGTTTGACAATAGTAAGAGAGAGATGAGACCGTATTCCTTTGCACCCCGTCCCCAATCACCAGTCCAAGTTCCTCCTAGGTCACAAGAATCAGCTACTGAACAACGCGAGGCAGGGTCCTCTTTAGGGCCTCGTAAGAGTGGCAACCAAAATGGAAGTCGGTTTGTGAGGACAGATGAGAACCGCGGGGATTGGAACTCCAGCAGGCAAGGCACCAGGCAGCACAATGTTCCAGCCCATCGAGAAAGGCAGTGGTACAACTCGAACTACAACTATCAGCCAGGTGGGCCTTACAATAACGAGGATAGATCAAGTCACTTTAAAGGGCTGCAGGATGGTTCTCAGAGTACAGTTCCAAGGTACAAGGAGAGGGCTGGTCAGAGTGGCTCTAGGCTTGGTGGGGGTAGCTTCCATTAGCGTCTGGTTGGGAATGCTTGAGCAGGCTCTGGCTTTGATTGTTGGAAAGATCTTCCTAGATGAAATTTCTGCTGGTAGCCTTCTTGGGTTAATTGTGGATGAATGGCTTATCAGGCCCTCAGGTACTTCCTTGCTAGTGGAGCAGCTTTGGAATCCCTTTGCCACTTGCACATGCTTGGCTGATGTCGTTTCGGTGTTTGGTTAAGGTTGGGAGTGAAGAAGTTCGAGAAATGTAGCAGTTGTGATTTGGTCGGATGCATCCTGATGATGCTTGCAGCTTCTATTATCAGTTGGTAAAAGAAAAATGTAATCTTGTTGGCTGAACTATTTCGTATTATCATCTTCTTGGAACATTCTCACATGTTTCCCGGAATGCCCTGTGCAGAGCATGGATGAATATATTAAGGGTAATGAGCAAGTTTAGTAGATGAATAGTCTTTTCTTGATCTCCTTGCCTCATGTTCCACTTTTGATGTTAGGACCATTTTCAATGGGCCATTCTCTTATGATATGATGTCCACTCTTGGGTGCCCAGTTCCCTGTTGTTCAATGAATGATATATATTGTGAGTTTTGTGCGAAAATATCCATATCCATATCCATTTAAAGAAAAACTACTTTTCTTTTCTTTCTTTTTTTTTTAAAAAAAAAAGGTACGAGCGAAAGTATTTTTCATTACTAACAAAAAAAAGTGCGGGTTAACATGTGTTTTATTCTTAGAAAAATGCATTTTCTAGATGGGTGTTTTTTGCCCAAATCTTGGTACGTGGTTTATGGAAAAAAAATCTTAAATAATTGTACCTCACAATTTGGATGATCTTGCTTGAGAAAAAATAATTAAATTTCTTAGATTAGTAATAATTAAGAAAATTGTGTGAATTATTAATATTGATCTTATAATTTGATTAGTATTTTTTCTTGTTACATGGTAAGATTAAATCATTTCATCACTATGGGGCCAAGGGAGGCTTGGTAAGGGTATAATAGGAAAAGGAGAAATACCAACATTTTATAATATTGATAAAATAATGTGTTAATAGAGAAAAATAGCATCACTCCTCCACAAATTTTCATATCACTATTTTACTCTAAGTCGTATAATCAATATCACTATTTGATTGCAGATGTATTGTGCTATCTATTTATTTTCCTGTAGTTAAACTGGAAGGTTCCAGATACTCTTTGAACTTGTAATTTTCTTGAGCATTTTCACTGTATCTTTCTGAGTAATAAATGAATCCTCATTATTATAGAGCAAAAAAAATACATTTTCTCTTTCCTAAGAGTAAGAAGTAAGTAAGAAGCACCAATTTCTCTCTCTCTTTTTAACAATTTCTTTCGACCAAAAGAGAA
>JAOYND010000028.1:119304-136751 GCA_025802135.1 Lagerstroemia fauriei | reverse complement strand
AACTCAGGTTCGTCGACTTATCCAATAACAAGTTAAAGGGAGGTCTGCCTGCTTGTTTGAGGTCTCAGTCGGGAAACCGAATTGTAAATGCTAGCTGGAACTGCTTGTCTACAGATGCGCACAATCAGCATTCTGAGTCTTATTGTGCAGAAGTCTCTGAAAAGAATCCATCAGCCAGGAAGAATGTGGGGGCATTGGTGGCCATTATTGGAGGATCTCTGGTTCTTATGTGCCTTCTGGGTTACTCTATACTAACTTTGTATATGAAATGCTGTCGCAGAGGGATCTCAGAACAGCATTTGTTGCACAAGGCAGCAGAACATAACTCAGGCATGGGATTTTCCTGTGAGGTCCAAACAAGTGCAAGTAGGTCATCTATCTTTGTAAAGGATCTGATTTGCAGATTGAAGTTATCTCTTACCATCTTTTAGGAAATCTAAATGTGTATTTTGTTGCACACTCCTCAGGGTATATCTGTGAAACCACCAAGATGGGCACGCAAGATCTTCCTCAATGCCGGTCATTTTCTCTGCAGGAGTTGGAGGCGGCAACAAATAACTTTGATAAGACTGCCTTTATTGGGGAAGGCTCTTACGGGAAGGTGTGGTTTTTCACCTTGTTCCATCCCTTTGGGAAGCTCTTCTATCTACTATTTCTTTTCTCTGTTCAATATCATGAAGCAGTCCGCTTACTCATACTTTTGACAGCTTTATAAGGGAAGGTTGCAGAGTGGGTTACAAGTGGCTGTGAGGTGCTTACCTTCCAAAGGATACTCAATCCGAAATCTGCGGCTCAGACTGGATTTGCTCTCAAAGCTCCGCCACCCAAATTTGGTCTGCCTCCTGGGCCACTGTATCGATGCCAGTGTACAGGATGATCTGAGGTTTGACAGAGTGTTCCTTGTTTACGAATATGTGAGCTATGGAGATTTCCAGGCCTGTATTTCCGGTAATTACACGTGGAACTTGTATACTGCTCAATTTGTTTCTATCATTCTCTCAGAGCACTAGACTATGAATAGCACCTTCAGTGGGTAACTTGGGCTAAACCAATTTGAGCTTGTGTAGGCAGCAACCCTGATAAGACACTTCAATGGTCGGAGAGGTTGGATGTTCTAATTGGAGTGGCAAAAGCTGTGCACTTCCTACATACAGGAATAATTCCAGGGTTCTTCAGCAATCGATTGAAAAGCAATAACATTTTGCTCAATGAGCATAGAATGGCTAAGTTGAGTGACTATGGTCTGTCCGTTATCTCAGGAGAAATCGACAAGGATTTGGTGAGTCCATTTTTTTCTCTGGCATCAGCTTAAAACTAAGCACAAGCATTTTCTTCTGATTCATGGTTAGTATGACTTGTGTTCTCTGTGTTGCCAGGGAAAGGGAGACGGGAAAAAATCATGGTAAGTGTTTCCTAGGAAGGCTACTCTTCCTACAAGATTTCCATAACATCATATTTTCTGGTTCGAGGAACTTGATGATTCAGTAAACAAGTCAACTATATTATTGTTGGCAATATAGTTATTACAGTAGTCATCATCTCGTCTAACTGCAAGGAGTTTGCACTTTCAGGCAAATGAAAAGTTTAGAAGATGATGGGTATAGTTTTGGGTTCATAATTCTCGAGTCTCTCCTCGGATCTTCAGTATCAGGCAGAAGAGAGTCTTTTCCACATAAAGAAATGGTATCTTCCACGGTCGCTTATGCTTTCTAAAATGTAGAAAAACATGGCAAATAAGTACTGACTTGTACGTTCGACAGGCAGCATTGAACAGCGGGGAAGGCTGGAGGCAGGTGGTGGACCCCTTCGTTCTTACGACCTGCTTGCAGGACTCATTAGCGGTCGTGATCTCCTTGGCTAAGAAATGTATTTCTTTTGAAGGGAGTCGCCCGTCATTTGAAGACATTTTGTGGAACTTGCAGTATGCAGCTCAACTTCAAGCAACAGCTAACGGGGATTAGAACAAGAGATGGTCTTGCACGTTTGACTGGCCGGCTACTCATTGATACTTCGTTTCATGGTTCTGAGATGAATCCATATCCCTATCGCGAGAAGAAATAACAGGTTATATCCCTGTATTGGATTGGACCAAGCAATGCAGAAGCTGTGCACTGTGTTCATTGGCAACCAGATAATTGCATCTAGAAAATGGGACATCGATTCAGAGATCTTGCTCACATCCAAGAAATAATGTTATTGTCTATCACTTTTATGGGTGATTCTACAAAGCACAAAATTTTCGATTCAAAGAGGACATTCCTTCTAAGCCATGACTGGGAATTACTGAAACTTTGCCGATTAGCAGTCACTTGGAATGGTCATGAACTATGCAACTCTCGATTAATATAATCGTACTTTTTTTTGGCTTAACGAATATAATCGTACTTGCTTCTGCTACTTTGTGGTGAGGCAGAAGAAGAGCAACATTACCAGTTCGTGCACTGTCTGTCTCGCTGAGAGCTGCTCGTCCATCGAGTGGACAACAGAAAAAGTCAAAACAGAGCGTGTAAAATTCAGAGAGAACTCTTTGGTTTTTAGAGCCCAAGAGTTTGGATGCTGTGTGCATCAGATCAGAATCAAGATCACTCTATTAATACAATAACAATTTTGTTTTGTTTTATTCAATCAGCTTTGCTCGTCATATTACCATTGTAACTGTATATGTACAGAGCTAAAACTCGGAAGTTCAGTTCAAAGCGTATAAATCATCAAAAGAAGAAAGAAGACAAGAGAGTTGCAGGAAAGAGGAAACATGACCCCCAAGGCCCAAGCGCCTGCCTGCCAGTGCCTTCTTCCGCTCCTCTGTCCTAACCTTCGTGGGCTTCACCGCACCAGAAATGGCTTTCACGAATTACCACCTTATTAAACTCTCTAACAAAAATCAAGAGATCATTTGGTTCTGACATATACCATCTCAGTTCTGTAACTACTCAGAATCCCTCCTACAAACCTTTTTTCCTTAGATTAGACGTGACACTGATATATATATACTCTTTTTAATGGACATCCACGAATACCAAACTGTAGTGAAAAGAACCGATACCATATAATCTGACCAGAAAGGTCACTGAGCTCTAGTACAGTATACAATTCTACTTTGCCTATATTGAGGAGCAACACGCTGCTATAAGGAAACAGTATTACGGAATATCAGCTGCTTCAACACCAAATGAAATGAAGCTAGGTTGCGCCCATACTCGTGAGAAGTAAAAACACATCACAATTACAAAAAGCTCAAATGCGACCTTACTTTACAGGCCACAGTGATTACATTAGGACCGGGGTGCACGAGAAAGGAGGGAGAAGGTAGCCTACCTGAATGTCAAGGAATAACTGCATACACATCTTATCAGTGTCAGAGACACTATTTTCAGATATCTCTGAGCTTGCCTCAGCTCGCCTTTGTGCACCCTGTCTTATTCTTCAATGGGGCTTTTTCTGGCCTGTGATGGTGATCAATGAATCAATTTTTCAATCATCTTAAAATGGGAAGATATTCTAATCTTGAGTTTTAATTACAAATATATTTTACGTTTATAAAAAGAGAGGAACTTTCTGTAGTCATGTATGGACATTGTATTTGAAGCTATTAATAAGAGCAATGCTAATTGTGATCAAGAAGGAACTAACCACATTGACGAGGTCTGAGGCCAATTTATAGTACCTGAATTCAACCACCGGAGCTCGCATCCGGACTATTGCTGAATCTACATCGACGAGCTTGTTGCTCAGGTTAACAAAGGTCGATGAGCTCGTGGTTGAGGGAGGAAAGGTGGGACTGGAGCTCCGAGCGGAGGGTGTCGAAGCGGACGAAGGTACGGAGCTCGGAGATGTGGGATTCGGAGTCAAAGTCACCGGAGATGAAAGCGGTGGGCTTGACCCAGGGGGCGGGAGTCGAGCGGAGGCGGTGTTACGAGACGCAGAGGGGACCGAATCCGCCTCAGCCATCAGCTCTTCCGCGGATCCTCTGGGTGTGTGGGTGTGTGTGTGTTTTGCTTTGCTAAGATTCGGATCTACGTTACGTGGTATCGGGGGAAGATGTCCATGAAGCAAATAAAAATGAACACGTGGAAAAGTATAACTTCAGTTCAGTGGAAATAAGAACGAAGCTCCCACGGAGGCCCATACTAAGGCCCAGGAGGAGGCCCAAAACGTTGCTTGTTAAACAAGCTCCCACTGGCCCGAACTCGAGCTCAGGCTAATAATCTCAGCTTGTACGGCGAACTCACACCAAAGACATGAAATGAACTCCCAACTCCGACAAGCTTTACTAACCCAGATGGGAAGTTCGAACATGCTTGGTTCTCCTGCATCTCCCTCTTGGTGGTAGCAAAGATCGACGCAGCGGAGGAAAAAAGGTGAAGTTTTGCTGGCATCCATTGAATTTTCTGCCTTTGCTTCCCTTGTGCTCATCTGATCACGCCAGAGTTCGGATATCAACCTCGAGGTTCGACCAATCAATTCCTACGACTGTTAGTTCAGTGTAACCATGGGCCAAAGCTATATTTGAAAGGTTAAAGCTGAACTTTTGGTGTCATAGGCTTATCCATAGCTTTGGAGAATGTCGAAGCGAAAGAGCCTAGGGGTGGTTGGACGTCCTATATTTATTCATGGCTCTGACTCTGACTCCGATAACGCTTCAGGTAATCCCATTATGAATTCATCAATCGACGGAGGAAAGATAACAAAGAAAAAATGTAGTCTTATCTGTATCCTTGTCTTCCGTACTGCGATAATGTTATTCCCATTTGTTGAAGTGTCTTTGGTTCCCCTCCCCTCCCCTCAATTATCAGATTACAAGGAGACAATTTTATTTTTCGGTCAATCAAGCTTTCCTGAGTTTTGTGAATCAACGAAGTGAACTTTCCACCCTCAAAAATCTCAGTTAATCTCCCATTGATAACTGATATTCTAGTATGAAACGTAGTGATAATTGGGATGCCTGATAGTTGCTACAGTTTGTTGGAGTTACGGTTGTAGACTGTTTTCTCGAGAATGGATTAAGACATATGTTAGTTACCAATTTTTTTCTCTCATGTAATGGGACCTGTCACCTTGAATGCCTTGTCTTGATGTTTCAACCTCAATAGCATATTTTATATAAAAAAACCCCCCCTGAATAACTGATGTCCTTTTCCTAGTTCTCTTGTCAAGCCTTAGAAGATAATGTTTATAGTTAGGAATCTTCACCCGTTAGGATTTCCTTTTTTTCTTCTTGGTTGTTTCATGTGCTCTTTCTTGTCATGAAGAGCTATGCTTTGGGGGCGATAGTGATGCAGCAGCTGCGTCCCATCAATCCAAGAAGTTAGACACACAAATATTTGAGCATTATCTTGGGTAAGCTCTATTGGCGTATCAGTCAGTGCCAGAGTAGTTTGTCTATTCACGTGTAATTATGTGAGCATGGGATATTATTTCTGCAGGATCTTAAGTAAGAAATTTCCCAAAGATAAGAAAGCTTCCTTTGCCTTCCTAGATAGCCTTTGGTTTTCACTGTACATGCAAAAACCCACCAAGGAAAAGGTGTTGCAATGGATCCAGCAGAAGCACATTTTATCAAAGAAATACGTGGCTGTTCCCATAGTTTATTGGTATACTCCATTCCTTTAGCCTGCTTGTGTATCGCATGTATTTGTGCTTCACCTTTCCACCAGCGCTTATAGTCTGAGATGCTGCAGGAGCCACTGGAATCTCCTGATTCTCTGTCACCTCGGTGCAAGTTCAGAATCCAAGACTGGAGCACCATGCATGTTATTGCTCGATTCACTACACATGGCAGATCCAAGGAGACTTGAACCGGACATAAGGAAGTATGTTTTTCACTCGTTATTGTCTTACTGTCCGCTAGAAAGGTGACGATTGGACTCATGCCGCCTCTAGTATTTTTATTTTTATTTCATATATGGCAGCATCAGCCCTCTTTTTTACTGATGCTACTTAGGTTTGTGATGGACATATATGAAGTCGAGAAGAAGCCAGAGAAGAAAGCATTTATCTCAAAAATCCCTTTTTTGATTCCTAAGGTGATAGTCAATGGTAGTGCTTATTTTAGCCCATAAATACTCCTCTTTTTGAAATTGTTCAACATAGAGCTGTTTTTGTAGGTTCCTCAACAGAGAAATGCTGAAGATTGTGGCCTCTTCGTTCTTTATTTCTTAAATCGATTTGTTCAAAGTGCTCCTAAAAACTTCAATGTTGAGGAGGGCTACCCTTATTTTGTAAGGATCCAATCCTTTGCTTGTTTTGAGGAATTGGATAATCACAAACACCAATTGATAGTACTTATCTGTTTTGCACCACAGATGCCTGGGATCTACCTTTCTCTACTGTCAATTGATGTTGCTTCTTCATTTTCTTTTTATATTTTGGACACTGCAGATGAAAGAGGACTGGTTTTGTCATGAAGATGTGGATCGCTTTTTCACTGAGCTCAGTCAGCATAGTCAATGAATCATGGGAACTATTTTAGATTCACTATGCTTGCCTGTGTACTTTGAGAGAGCTAAATGCTCGTATAAGATAGTGTGAACTCAATTGCATTAAACGCATTGGGTTTTTCCTTGTGGGACTAGTGAGTGATATGAGCAGTGGCCTGTTGACTTGTTTGGCTGTGAGGTGAACTCATGACCAAAGTGGATGTTGTACAGAGAATTTAATTGATGAGCTGACTGAGAAATCACATTTTACATTCTTTTTTGGCAAGATGGAACTAACTGAATGTGTTTTTCTTTCTTTTTGTCGTTAACTGGGACCTGAATAGCCCTTACAAATCAAGAATAATTCATTGGCATCAGAAGGATTTGGCTATAGAATGTTGAATAAGCAAGGGGGGGTCTTCTAATATTCTAATTGAAAAGTGGTTCTCACTTTGCAATTGAGGTAGCGTCCTTGACGGAGAAAGTGTCCGTATGTACGGGAGACAAGTTTGTACGTCCCATGCAGGAAGACAACTTTCATGGCTGATAGAACATCTCGGGGAATAACGTTTATCTGCAATATGGAAAAATTTCAGTCGAGCTTGCCAATGTGGATAGTCATGTCCTGTGTTGATATATATATATATATATATATATTGAAGAAATGAAAGTAGCTTGTGTTTATGGTGGGGGATTGAATTAGGGACATGACAGATATTGAATCTTGCATTTGGCTCCCGAGGTCAGGTACCCAGTTACTGGTTTAATGTCAGAATGTTCATTGTGACTAACTTATACAAATTAAGTCGACGGTCTAGCGTCTGCTATTGAACTTGTGGAGATATGTATCTTGGTTCATGTACTGTGCCTGCCAACTTAGGTGGATCGTGGAATTTGCGCAGATCTTTCATCCAATTAACAGAGCCTGGGAATTAAATTTGGCTTCTTGGCTTTACTTGTGAAGCTTCATTAGACTGCTCTTCATTTAGGAAGAGATGGTATGTATGAGACTACAAACTGCTGTTGTGCTACGCAGTCAAGTTGGAGAATAACTAATGTGTATGAACGATTGGGTCTGACTGCTTGGTGAAATCATGAAATGCTTAACAGATCAGACAACAGTTGAGACCGTTGTAAGATTCCTCTGGCAGGGAAGTTCGTCCTTGTTATGTTTGAAGTAATAAAATTGGAAAGAAATTTCAGCTATATATATATATATAGTATATGACACGGCAGAGCAGAGAGATCAAATCTTCTTATTCCTTTTCGAGTTGATTTATTTATTTATTTTATTATAAGTATGGGCCCAAATACATTAAGTACAAAGAAAAAGGATCGTAGCCGGCGATCCAGATTCGGTTTCTGGGCCTAAAAGCTCCGACCAATACAATACTCCCAACTCCATATTCACTTCCAAAGTGGATAGCTAGCTTAACAGTGATCCGGAGAGACCGACGGCAGTGGGAAACGGCGGAAGGAAGGGATGCCCAAGAGAACGACGCACACGTACTCCAGCGAAGATGCAGCTCCCGATGGACCTGATTCCGACCTTTTCGTTTACTACTGCAAGCACTGCAGTTCTCACGTCCTAATCACTGGTTCTCTTCTCTCTCTACCTCACTCCCTCCATCCCATTCCCATGTATGCTGCTCTGCTTACCTTGTTAATTCTCTCAATCGGAGAGCTTTATGCCGACCAATTCGGCGGAGTGGAGTGAAATTAATAAGTAAAGATTCTCACGTTGCGTTCACGAAGATTTTAAGTCCTGACGTGGTTCGCTGATCGTAGGTTGATTCAGCTAGCAGAAGCTGCAGCACTAGTCAAAAGCTAAACTTGTATCAGGATTACAATCATGTGAACAATAAATGCACGTTTGTTTGTTATTCAATTGAATGCCTCATCTTTGCAGCTTTCCCAGTTTGAGTCTTCTTCTTTTCCAGTTTCTCATATTTGCTGAATCTGCTTTAATCATACGTATGAAGCACCGATTTTTCAGCCCCCAACTGTAAGCGTAACTCCTTTTCTAGTTAAGGCTGTCTAGGATAAGCAAGCTAACGTTTCTTGGAGTGTTGAATAATTTAGCTTGTTTGAATATTTAACTTCTTTTATATTGATTTTAACATATCACATTTACTTGTTCTTGAACGGTCTGTCTGATTTACTAAACCTTTTCCTAAACTGAAATATGCCTATTATAAGATACACAATTGCAGAAAACGCCAAAGAGGAAGACTGACAGGGCACATGTGTTGGACAAGAAGAAGCATCTTGTAAGGCTGAACGTCAAGGAGGCAGGGAAAGTTCTCTTAAAACGGTACCAATTCAGTTTGCTTGTTTCAGTTGTGCCACAGCTTTGATAATCCCTCCCGTCCTTCTCATCTCAGTACAAAAAATGAAGGTCTACGTAGATCACGCATACTTTTTTATATAGACACCAGGGAGAAAGGATTGCTGATGAATGTGTCTATTTGTTTGTTATGTTGGTAATCGTCATCCATTTTTATCACCATCTGCTTGTAGTAGGATGCATTGATGTGATGAAAGTTTATATGATTACATGTTTTTAGTATTTTGCAGTAGAGTTTTTGGCCTTGCCATTGTAATGGGGAACCTTTAACAGTAGTCTTGCAACACAGAAGAAGCCCGCGGTATAGGTAGCTTTATCTGCACCGTTCAAAAGCCGCTCCATTGTGTGTCACTTTACCTTTCCAAAGGTTGTCCATGCAACTTCATCTATATAAAAGGAGAGCCACTGGATTTCTAATGAGAAATGGTAATTTATAATGTAACTATGCCCCAGAACCCATCCATCCCTCTTATCTCTCAAATCTCTCCCCTCACTTGCATCAATCCCCAAAACCATCCTCCCCCCAACCAACCCCCCACGCAATTTCATTACTGAACTTAATAGTGCAATGACGGAAAAGGGAAACAATTGAGGTTTAGTTGTTGTGTTTAGTTCAACTATGTCTCATATCAGTTCATTAATTAGATTAATTGCGCTTGTTTTGTATGAAAATAAAATAAAAGTATTTTGAAACCCTGTGTAGACTAGCTGGAATGAAACCTATGAATGTCCTGATTAGCTTTTTTTTGGGTCAATAATATATTCTTCAGAATGCTCACATAAATGAAGCCTTAAATCTTACTTATTTAATATATAGGGGTGAAGGAAAACTGGAGAAGCAATTCCGCATGAACTGCTTAGGCTGTGGACTATTTGTTTGTTATCGAGCTGAAGAAGATCTTGAAGCAGCTTCTTTCGTTTATATTGTTGACGGTGCCCTCAGTGCAGTTGCTGCTGAAACCAATCCGCAGGTGAAATAGTCTCCTGTCTCTACTGTGTATCGGCTAGTTTATGTCTGGTACGGAGCAGTGGAGTGGAAAGGAATGAAATGAGTTGATAAAATAAAATCCAATAACACAGAGAAAATTATTTATCTTTGTGTCTTCTTGACAATATGAGGGACTGTAATTGAGAAAAATGATGGAACGAAAGGAAACCTCATTTTACCAAGATGAGAAAAAAATTGTATCATAATTGAATGCACGTAACAACTCTCAAAATGCAACCACGTAAAAAACATGGAATGGAACTATAAAAATATCCAATCCATTCCATTCTATTTGGTTTAAGCATACCAAACTTGACATTACAGTCTACTGTTCTGTGGCTTTTCTCAATTGAAGAAATATCTTTGCATCTTGACCAGTACTTTTGAGCTGGTAGCAGTTTTATGCCAAATTCTGCAGAAAATTGTTCCACTATACATATTTACTTCATAGGGCCTATCCTGGGTTAATGGCTTCTATTTATACATTGCTATTGAATAATTTAATTTTTTTATTTATTGTAATCTGTTTTAGGATGCTCCTGTACCGCCCTGCATATCTCAGCTGGAGGGTGGGCTTGTTCAGGTGGCTATAGAAGTGGAAGCTGGGGCACAACGGTCAGCAATTACAAGTAACCTAATGCCATTACCTTTTTATCATTTTGTCAATATGTATCATCACCTCGAAGGCAAAATTTGTTGCTTTATGGTTGAGCATGCCTGTTACAGTTCCATATTGTAACTCTTTGAATTATGTTCCTTTTTTATCTTAGCCTTCAATATTGTAGCTGTGTTAGGACTCCTGGATCTGCCTAACTCCTATAGTAAATTCCTTCTTTGTAATACGGACTTATTAAATTTGCCCTTGACACTTATCTAATAAAAAAAACTGTTCACCTTTGAGAGCTCAGATTCAGAAACAACTGTATGCTGCCTGATGTTTCCATCTTGTGGGCTATGAATGTATTAGGATAGACATCCTTGTGGACTAAGTGTTGAAGATAGGGATGGGGGTCTCTGATCATTCTGAAAAATATAGACCACTTTGTTGAATTATCTCGAGGTCGAGCATATCTTCATCACTATTTCATTGAATACTTTCTTATTCAATTTATTATGCTTTCTGTTGCTATTAGGAGTGAATGCTGATGATGTTCGGGTTACCATAGCTGCACCTGCAGCACGGGGAGAGGCGAATAATGAACTATTAGAATTCATGGGAAAAGTAAAGTTTTCTGTTATACTTTTTTTTAACTTATTTTCTGTTATACTTATCCAGTGAAGTCCTGATATTTATCAACTCTGAAAATTGCAGTTATGAAATGGTAAACATTTTAATGCAGGTGTTGGGTTTGAGACTTAGCCAGATGACTCTTCAGAGGGGATGGAATAACAAATCAAAGCTCCTTGTGGTGAGTTTATTGCATCTGTCCCCAAACATTTTTGTCATTATGAATAATCAGCATTGAGTGCACATGTTCTTCCTGGGGGCTGCAATTCCACTATCCAGATTCAATTTTGGATGCTATCCATTTTATGTGTAGGAGTGAACATTTCTTGTTTGGAATAACTTGATTAGGCAATCGGCCTAGTCTCCATCATTATCCGTTTGAAAGAAGTAGTTTTACTACTTCTGCATTAAACAAGCAAATCATGTCTGCTCTGGTAATCACAAAATGGAACTTTAGCCAGCAATAGTTGGTTATTCTCGTACAGGAAGGGCCTACTCGTATTTGGATACTCATTTACTTTTGAAATTTTTAGCAATTGGCATGTTTACTAATAATTCGAGGATGATCTTAGGTGGAGGACCTTTCTGCGAGGCAGGTGTATGAAAAACTACTGGAGGCAGTGCAACCTTGAAGCTGCTTATGATGCAACCCATATTTAATTCTTGATTTGGCTGTCATTCTCATAATGAAAACTTTATGAAGATTTCAACTCGTGGTTAGGTAAGTCGGTGTTCCATGGTAGAAACAGACTGAAGGAAGTTTGGTTTATTTTTATTAGCACCAGCATAAGCATTATTCTGTAGGTTTTGTAGGATGGGCATGAATGATTGGGCTGAATTTGGTGACTTGCACTGCATTAAAAAACGTACATTATTTTGTGATTATGGAAGGGAGTTGAAATGGGTATGATTGATTGATTCTCACTGTGTCATGATTGAATTAGTGGAGGGGTCTCTTTGTAAAAAGAGAGAAAAGTGAAATGGGCTTGTTTGTAATGGAAAGGGAGAAGAGGGACTAGATAGTAAGGGTCCTATAATGGCAGTAAACCAATATTAAGGTTTGTAACAGAGCCATCGGAGGTTATGACCGATGAATAAATGAATCTTCCCCTTCCCTACTGATTTCTCTATGATTCTTCTTCTCCTCTGATCCTTCATTCTTCTTCATTTCTCCAACCCTTCTTAAATTCGAACTATAACAATTGATATCAGAGCTAACGGTCCTCGGCGTGGAGCAATGATAGAAACCCTATCGATTGATCATCCGCAGATGATGGATGAAGACAGTGATCGTTTCACGGTTTTTCAAGAGTAGTTCAACAATCTCCGAACAAATGACGAGCAACTGCGACTTACGATTTTGGAGCTCAAGGAACGATCTCGATCAGGTACACTCCAAGAGTATGTCAAACCATTTTAATCGTTGCTCAGGGGTGGTTGGGTAACGAAGGAGCTTGTTGTTAGCATCTTCTTGGGAGGTCTAAGGCCTGATATTCGGAAACTCGTGAGGATGTTCAGACCTAGAACCTTGCACGAGGCATGCGTATTGGCCAAGCTTCAGGAATTCACCAATAGCATGGTCAATGATCCTTACCCCAAATTCGATCTGTTTTTCCCTTCAACTAAAGCCACTCTACTGAATCGAAGTGAGACTTATTTTAAGAAACAGAGAGAAACTGCCATTGAAGTGGAAGCAGACGTTAATTCAAAAGTGTGCTGCAGCAATATGGAAAATATGGACCAAGCTTGTGAAGAGCGAAATGAAGCAAAGATTGAGATCGAAAAGCACAACGCAAAGTACGTGAGAAGGGCTGAGCAACCCGAAAATTCAAAAGGGATTTACCGTGAGCATTTTGGGTCTGTATTCCTTTCAGGTATTGTACTTAAAATCGAGTATCAAACAAATGCTAAAACTGGAGTATCCTCTTATCATAAAGGTTATAGAGCTAATGGGAACATTATTGGTTTGGATATCATGCTCATAAAAGAGCCCACTGTTGCAGTAGCCAATTTTTATGGTTTTGATAAGAAAGTCGTTGGTTACGATGAGAAGAAGGTGTTGATCTTTGATCCAGGAGGTGGAACCTTTCAACAGCAAATGCAGGGCCTCTTAATGGGGAAAGGACCTTACAAAAGCATCAATTCTGATGAAGTCATTCGGAAGAGTCAGAGTCAAGTTAGTCATTACTGTCAGCCTTGGGGATTGAAAGGAGGGGGAGCTTCAACGCTTAGGTCTGGTAAGTTGCATGTTTCTATGGAATTTGTTGAATTGCTTGGGAAGGCAACTGAGAAGTTAAATGATGAGGGTTCTTGGAGAAATAACCTAAAGGTCCATTTACTACTTGGATTTGGTTCAAAACACGTTCAAATACGGAGTTTATGGCTGTTTGGGTTGAAGGAAGGTTAAAAGAGGAGAACAAACAGGTCGTATCAAATAATGAGATTAGGCAGCTTAAAAATCTTAGAATGGGAGTTTTCGAGTCAGAAGTCCGGAAATTTCTTAGAAGTGGTGCTAATGTTAAAGAAGAACACAGCTGGCAGTACCTTGAACAAGATTCTGGAAAAGCTCCCTCAACCATGCTCGAGGTAGCAAATGGGCTCAGAAAGGTGTGGATCGACTCATTAGCACATGATCAGCTTGTAGGAACTTGGAGCTCTCCATCAACCACCCACCAAATCTCTTTCCCCTCTCATTTCACTTTTGAGGAATCCAGAGCATCCCTCACTGTCCTCCTTGTGGCTGCATTGTCAAGTGAAGCTATCCAGGTCAACATCTTAGCTTTCCATTCAGTGGATGCAAGTGACTGTTTACCAAATGTGGGTGAACATAGTTTGTGCCGTACCAAGATGAAATTATATTCACTCGTTACTGATTCATTAAGAAACATTTTGGTGCAAATGTTTGAGAGGCAGTGTACAAGTGGTGGTAACTTGAGGAACAAGTTTAAGGTTGTGCAAGACACATTTTATGCAAGGGATGATGATAAATTTGCGCAGGAGGAACATTCTTTTACAATAGCTTGGGAGGCATTTAGTATATGTCTTGCACTTGAAGGGCTGGAGCTGATGAGAAAGGAAATGGAGGGTGAGGTGAGTGTACAATTGGAGAAGATTAGTGAGAAGAAAAAGAAATTGAGTTACGGAGCCGTATTTAATCGACGAAGCAGAGACATCCGATTTCAAAGAATGCTTGAAAGACTTCATTTTTGTGTGGAAGATTTTTCTCTTGGAAGATACTGTGGATTTCAATTTAAAATTAGCCATGTTTGGAAGAAGAAACTTGGACAACTGTTTTTTCACTGCTGTACAAATGCTTTCACAACTCCACAGATTTTCAGCTGGACAATGGCTCAATTCTACACAACCCTGGGGACAAGGTTTCTTAAGGGGGAGTAATGTCATGATTGAATTAATGGAGGGGTCTCCTTGTAAAAAGAGAGAAAAGTGAAATGGGCTTGTTTGTAATGGAAAGGGAGAAGAGGGACTAGATAGTAAGGGTCCTATAATGGCAGTAAACCAATATTAAGGTTTGTAACAGAGCCACCGGAGATTATGACCGATGAATGAATGAATCTTCCCCTTCCTTACTGATTTCTCTATGATTCTTCTTCTCCTCTGATCCTTCATTCTTCTTCATTTCTCCAACCCTTCTTCTTAAATTCGAACCATAACACACTGTAAGAAGGCTGTGTGCTCGAGATGAGGTAAGTTGGCCGGGCAGGAAAAAAATTTATCTGGGTATTGACTATTGATGTGATGTGATAAGAGCAGCATAGCAGCAAATGAATGAGATTCCGATAATAGATAATTAAAGACCCAATGTTATTATCTCATCCAGTTTTGTTGAATGTTGGAAGTACAAAACCAACCTTGGTGATAACGAATTGAAACTTAATGTGATGTTTCATGTAAATTCTTTTCAGTACAAAATGTTATCTCGCTCTCAGGTCATCATCAGCATCAGGTTGCTGTCTGTCCTGGCCTTCCAAATCCAGTACCATGCTAGTTTCACTCCTCGCTGCCTTGCCCTCTCATTATTGTCGCAGAGCCTCATCTTCATTGATGAAGGGAGCTCTCGTTTTGCTATGCTAAGCAAGCTCGCCTGAAAAATCCTTCTCCTTGGGGCATATGTACTTGCAGACAGTTGAAACTCTCTTGCACAGGCGCGAGAAATTGGGTAATGTGGGGAAATTGGAATAGCCTGCCATTTGATTTGTTTCTAGCGGGATTGTGCAACACATGATGATTACATGACGATGTTCCATTTTTTGTTTATCTTATTATTTATTTTCCATTTCTTTCTCCAGAGAATGGAACGGAATGGAATGTAATTTAGCCCACCAGTCCCTATTGCCATGGTGGGTGGGGGTTCACAAGCCCACTACTTGTGGCCTTTCTGAATAGTGGATACTTGCGCCTTCAAGCTACACTACAAGTCCACCTGATTCATCTCCCTAACTTAGGCTTTGTGGACGCTAAATAAGTACTATCTATGTAAGAGCAAAGAAATTCATACTATTATCAGAGGGAGACAGAGAGAAGCTGAATGACTAGTGAAATAGAAAAGAATGCAGAGAGCTTATTGAGAAAAATCATAGTATTTGTATGATAGGTCTTTACCTAGCAGCCATGGAGGGATCTGTTAATTCATAAAGAATGCAGAGAGCGCCTATTGAGAAAACTCGAACATATTATGATAGATCTCTGTGCAGCAGCTGTGGAGTGGAGGGATCTGTTTACTCATTAGCCGCATTATCCGACCCCCTGATTCTCAAAAGGGTTCTCCTTACTTTCTTCAGTGGAACTCCACCGCATGTAGCTGCTTTATGTGGGTATTTAGAATTCACCAGAGCACTTTTAAAGCACAAACCCCGTTTTAGCTGCAGAGATGGACAGGGGGTATAGATGCTCACCGCATCACCTGGCTGCAGCAAAGGCTTGTGTCCCAGGTAAGTTGTTATTACAGCGCTGTTGGATGCAAGCCCTGGTGCTTGCTCGGTTGGTGACTGAGAGGGGAGGTTTCCACTTCACTTAGCTGCCATGTGAGGAAGAGTTGAGGTCGCGCAAGAACTACTTACTATTCAAGCCCAGCTTGGGACCCCTTCAACAGAAGCTCAATGGAGACAGCATGCTGCACCTCTTGTGTGTGAAGTATAACATAACCAGTTGGATTGGTGAATACGTTGAATGATAACGAGTTATTGAACTCAGAGTGATTCTCATGGAATAACTGTCCTCGATTTAGCAGTGATGCCGAAATAAAAGTGGTAGTTCTAAAATTCAGGAATCATTTATTCTCCTGCCACTGTTTACTTCTTTAATTCCATACACTCTCCTACTTTATAGGTAATGGAATCTTTTCAAGTCAGCTAAGTCTATGCATGACCAATAATACTAGCTTTTACTACGAGGCATATTCATCGAGCAAATCCCACATGAATTAAAGACATCTTTGCAGTTGACAGACAGAAAATTGGGTTCCCATCTGAATAGATTTAGGTCCTTGATGCAAAGCCGAGATTTCTTAAACAGAGGCATTAATTGCATATTTGATTTGTGCATGCATTCAGACAGTAAGATTCATGCTTTTTGTACCAGGGTGAGAGGAAGATCGAATGTCTCCAACAACATCACTCCCCTGGACATCTTGAACCATTCTCCCCAAGGGATTAACACTGAGTTCCGAAATTTAAGACCTTACTAAATCTGGTGCCGAGATGACATTGACTGACCTGAAAAACCACCATCAAATGTGATTGAAAATGAAAAGCAGCCGTATAACAAATCCTTGGGATGCTTCCGTTGGATGAGCCACCGAATGGAAAATTACAGAGGCAAATAGGTGGAAAATACCTGAGGCTCTCTTAGGACAGTAACAACTCTAATTACTGGCATAACCTTCCAGTCAGCCACTAGACCTCCCGGCGGAGTCTGGCAAGAGGACACAACCAAAGGCTAGACTGCTCAGACCTCAACAAGATACAGAAAGTGATATGCTGGTGGGAGAGGCAATCCCGGCATGCGACGTACTATGAATACCAATACATGCTTTTCCTGGTTGCTGACTCTATTTCCTTCGTGGGATCTATGGCACGCGTTGTTCCTGCTAGTGTATGGTTCCCCCCAAAGAACCCAGTTGCTTCTGATTCCGGCAGTTTGTATCGTGGTAGCTTTCATCATAGCAATAACAATGGTTCTCCGACACTTCACTTTCTAAGTTTGCAAGCTGCATCAGAAAGTCCTTGTATAGCTGGTTTGTGATGGTGCTGATCAATATCCATTGTTAATTAATATGGTCATCCTGATCAGTCAGATAGTGCTGCAAGAGAAGCAGCTATCCAGGCAGAGTGCTTGGGCTTATTCGGAAGAATCAGCTGTTTAGACCATCCTTTTTCTGTATGATTAATGATAGAAGGGGTTGTACTGTACTGTTATGTTATCTAGTTAACTTGAAGTGGAAAGATGTGT
>JAOYND010000027.1:6135364-6145799 GCA_025802135.1 Lagerstroemia fauriei | reverse complement strand
CCACATGAATCTTAAGAAGATCAATCAGATCCCCCCTCCTCACTCGCAGGTATGGGGCCCACTACATACATATATATAGATATATATATATTTATGGAAAAATTTGCTGTCCTTCAGTTTTGTGTAAAAAAAATTTACCTTAAAAGATTTTTATCATCTAATAGATTTAATTAACTCAAACTACGTCAATTAAGATTCGTTAGATTTCTGAATATCAATACTAATAAATAAAAAAATTCACGATCCAATTGATGCACCGTTAAATAGGTGGAGAAAATAAGGATAATTTAATTTTTTTTTATTATTTGAACTATTGATTGTAGTTTATTGGATTAATCTACTGAATAGTTCGATGACTTGTCCATAGTAGTTTTCATATATTTATACTAGGTGTTGATCCGTACTATGAATGAGATTTTTTGTTGTTTAGTAAAATCAATATAAAAAGCGAATGTATAAATAATTAGATAAAATATTAGTTATAATTAATATTAAAAGCGTGCAATTTTTTGACATGTTCAATATAAAATTAAATAATAAGTTTTAAAAAACTAGAGTGATTTTATACGCAATAAAATCGATGAAGAATAAATCGAAGAATAATTTGCGCGAAATAAGAGAGGAAGAGATAATGGACAGAGCAATGTCAGTAACTTTTCCATCACATCTCTTTATTTTTTTTATCTAATGGAATGACAGTTAAAATTTATGCGCTAATAGACAGTTTACGAAATCGAGAAAGGCGCCAACCCTCCCGAACGTTTGCATACGTAATATAAGACATGTAAGAGGATATGGGGTTATGTTTACATTGTCTGATCCGAGGGTCTCCGGTAGTTAGTTTAGTTGGGGAAATTACCATGAGGATGGAGATTGTTATAGCAGTAAAATCGAAATTTCTACGGTGACTGCAAACCTTGACCCGAGATATTCCGGTTCGATTCTTATTAGTAATATTAGTAACTATTCTCTCCCGAGTTCTTTTGACAGACCCGCAAAAACACGAGGTGTCTCGAGACATCGATGGAATGCTCTAGAAGGTCGAGGTTCAATGAGGATCGTCCAACGTGATGCATGTGTCGGGGCACTAGTAGTAATAATCTGCACCAAACGCAAAACCTAACTCGAATTAATGTTGGGAATGGTAAGGGAAGGGTGTAATTTTTTTAAAAAAAAAAGAGGGGAAAAAACAGTTCGCACGTGTGCATGACACGTGCAGGTACGAAATGATTGAATGGCGATGGCATCTCACGTGCGGAGGAGAAAGGGGTCGCGTGCGGTGTGATTCCCCAGCAACCCATCCACATGTATATTTTAGATGGAATAAAAAAAGCAAATAAATTAAAATAAATTTATATTTTTTTTATTTTAAAATATTAAAGTATTTAATTTTTATTTTTACAAGTACGATTCCTCTTTTTTTTTTAATTCGGACATTCATTAGACTATAATAGGAAAAAATTGATAAATTACTCAGCAAAAAAAAAGGAAAAATTTGATAAATTTTAAGAAAAAAGGCATAGAGTTAAAAAAAAAGAGGGGGGAGGGGGAGAACGGCTCCCCAATTGGAGAGATAAGGATAGTTTAGTCGTCTTCTTAGCCCGCTTGTTACACTTCAAACCCTACTGCTCACTCTCTCACTGAGACTGAGGCAGGGGAGGGTGAAGGAGAGGCCGAAACCCCCCGGCGTCGGGACTGCCGTCTCCGGCCATGGACGCGAACGAGGCCACCACCATAGTCCTCTCGAAGATCAAGGGAATCGACCCCGATAACGCCACCAAGATCATGGGCTACCTCCTCATTCAGGACCTTTCAGATAAGGACCTGATTCGGCTCGCCTTCGGTCCCGAGACTCTCCTCCGTAGCCTCATTATCAAGGCGAAGAGTCAGCTGGGACTTCTGTCAAACAGCTCGCCCGTGCCCTCAACGCCGCCTTCCCCTTCCCCTCTCCTCAGCTCCATGGCTCGCTCTGCTAACCCCAGCAGCGATAACGCTCAGTTCATGCCTAGTTTCTCCCAAAGGAACGACTTTGAGATGGGCATTAGCCCGAGAGACCCTATTTGGAGCGGACCCATCAGCCCCAGTACGAGTTCCTCATTTCCCTTCAGTAGCAGAGCCTCGTTCTACCCACGGAACAGTAGCGGAAGCGGCTGTGGGTCCAGAAATTTCATGGAGGAGCAGCAAATGAACGATTTCTTCCCCTTCCTCAACGACGCGGGGAACAGCTCTTCTGCCGAGTCCCACTTGCACAGGAGGAGCTTCTCGGAGAGCGATGCCTGTTTTGGCGGCTCCGAAGACGGCGCCTTGTTTGGTGGAGCACACAGACCGTGCCATTATTTTGCGAGGGGTTTCTGCAAGAACGGGAGCGGCTGTAAGTTCGTCCACGCAGACGATTTTGAGGGTTCTATTTCAGCCTTTTCTGGCTCCCCGGGCAGCTTTGATGCAGCCGAGCAAATGCTGAGGCTCAAGATCCCCCACCAAGGGAGATTAGTGACCGCTGCCTTTGCCGCTTCCCAGTTCGTCCCTGGGTCTTCTCCAATTTCTCAAAGCAAATACATGAATTCGCTCTTGCAGCAACACGGTGATCCCCACAGGTATATTTGGGAGTAAAGCTTTTAACCAAAGCACTTTTTTGTGGAAAAAATAATTTTCAATAATGTATCTCTTCAGTTGCATTTGATCGAGAATTGATGGGCCCTGCTATATTTGCCTTGGTATATTTGGGACTTTTGTTGGTAAAAGAAGTAACACTTGAACGGAAGTAGACTTTTTTGGAGAAAGTTTTCCCGATCCGTTTTCCGAGTTTTACTGTCATATGAGAAGCAAGACATTTACCCTTGGTATAAGATATTAAAGTTTCCTCTTGAAGGCAGTCAACATCAAGATAAGTAACCACGTTCTGTGATTGGTGAAGCATCCATTTCAAATCTTCATTTTTTTATGGTGTGCTGCATGAATGTCTTGTATGTTAGGTTGGGGATGATTACTGGGGATGAAATTTACAAGCACGGTCAATACCAACAAGAAAGGAACGATTATATGGCTATGGGAATGGTGGACAAGTCGAATTCTGCCTCGAGACAAATTTACTTAACCTTCCCAGCGGACAGCACCTTCAAGGATGAAGACGTTTCAGAGTACTTCAGGTAATGTATACTGCAATATAGACCGGTTTTTCTCAGAATTTCGATATAAGGGAGCATTCTTAAGGATGGATTCAAGTTAACATTTCAGGCTGCCACAATGTAGCGGGCATGAATACTGTTTTCCACAAAAATTAGATTCCTAAAGGGGATTTATGAGTTCTTTGCTTGGGTTCATGGCTTATACTTTTCGAGGGTGCGAAAATCGTTGAACATGCTGATACTTCAGTGTCTTGGAAACTGTTCTTTTGAACTTTTAAACTTTGTTACATCAAGCTTGATGATTAAAGTGATGACACATTCTGCCCGATTCCACCTCATGCCACTTGCATCACCCGTGTGCTCTTTAGCCGTGCCAAAATGTAAGGGTCTCATTCTGTTGTAGCGACTAACTTGATACCTATTCAGCAAAAAGGAAAAAAGAAAAGGAAGAACAACTTGATACCTGAAAATTATGATGTGCGTAAAATTTAGTACAAAACTTGAACTTGTATCGGCTAGAGCTGCAAGACATTTACTTATTTCTTGCTAATCGTGATCTGGTAGTTAGATATTAGTCAACAAGACAAGAATTGTTTTCAATTCTCATCCTTGACTTGAACTTTCACCAGCAGAGTTTCCCAGTCAATTCATGAGGAACAGCTGTTGGATACTGCTTTTCATCTTGTGGCGATCATGTTTTAGGACAGTGTGACTTCCCCAACTGAGCCCGAGAAAACAGTCATGCTAGAAATTCTTTTCAATTGCCATGAGCTGGGTACTTCATTTGATTAATTGAAAGCAGAGAGTTTTTAGCTGTTTAGGAGATCCCCAACCAGGATAACTATGTTGAGTTGTCTGAGAACAAGGTTTCTGGTAATCCCCAGAAAAACCTTAATCTGAAGTAAATTTCTTTAGCTTCTTTCTATGATTATGTGATGGATTTTGTTGGTCTTCCTTAGTGTTTCAAGTTGCATTGAAACTGTTATTCGTCTTGTCCAGATAACCTTTGTGTATAAGGGCCCAGGTCAATAAGATATTCTACACTTATGATGCTTCAAGCTACTTTTGTTTAATTCAGTGTGTTGACAAATTTCCTCTCTTACTTCATTGGCAAAGCACTTATGGACCAGTTCAAGATGTTCGGATTCCTTATCAGCAGAAGCGAATGTTTGGGTTCGTCACATTCGTCTACCCAGAGACAGTGAAGCTCATACTGAACAAAGGGAACCCTCATTTCATCTGTAATTCCCGCGTATTAGTTAAGCCTTACAAGGAGAAGGGAAAGGTGCCAGAGAAGTATGGACTGAACCATATTTCTAGCTGCAATAGTTTTCATGCTCTTGTACAACATGTTTATGGGGCATTGGGTTTTTTATTCTGATAAATGCAGGAGGCAACTGCACCATCAGCAGCAATTTGAGAGAGGAGATTTCTCCCCTTCTTCAAACTCTTCAATGCTCGATTCTGGGGAGCCATTTGACTATGTTGGTAAGAGATCTAGTTCAGTTCATCATGATTCTGTGTCGGCCCTTCCATTTGCTGTATATGTAATAGCCTTCTTTGTGCTGCTATCCTTTCATCAAAAGGAGCTAGATTGCTGAACAATACCCACGAGATGATGTTCAGGAGAAGGTTAGAGGAGCAGCAGGCTGAGTTGCAGCAAGCAATCGAACTTCAGGGGAGAAGGCTGATGAATCTGCAGCTTCCCGACTTGAAGAATGAAGGCATGTACAATCATCATCATCTACGTAGCTTCTCTGTGGGATCCAGCACTCCAATCCCCATCCATGCCAATCACAACCTTAGCAACCATAGGATCTTCTCCCCATCTGAAGCCATCAGCCAAGTAGCATCGGAAGGTTATTTCCCACAATTTTGGAATCAGAAACACCTGATACATGGAAATTGTTATTTGTTCAGATTGAAGGATTCACTCATTGTCAAATCTTATACTGCTTTTGCAGAAAAATGTGCTGGTGCTGCTACTGCTTCATCTACAGCTGCTGCTGCTTCTTCTGAGCATCAGCTTCAGAAGGAAATAAGTGCTGCTGGCTACCATAACCCTGGTAGTGCTGCTCGCAAGGATGACTCTATCGCGGAAGGGGTTGAAAATCAAGAAAAGTAGGAGTCTCCAATGATGATTTACCTTTCTTGTTTTTGGTCAAACTTAGTCTGTGATTGCTGAGAAGTATCTCTCTTGACTTTGATGTCCAACGCTCTGTTTCTGTTCTCAGGAACAGCCTAGAGCACATTTTTCCCGACTCTCCATTTGCCTCGCCCACAAAATCTACAGGGGACCACTGCTCTGATTTTACTAAATTGGCTGATGATATTTGTGAGAGCTCTACTAAACTGGTAAATGACCCTGATAGAGAAGTCTCGCTGACCATGATCTCTTCTGGCAATGGACCTCCTCAGTAAATGTTTCCTCCTAGCTTAGGTGAGGTAATCTTGTACAGTTTAATTCTGCACCAGGTCCTCATCTCCTTCCCCTATAGCCATATGGAGATTAAATGCTGGCAATGTACTTTGATCGCAGGTTCTTTTTCTCTGTTTTGCAATTGCATTGATCCATCAGAAATGTACATAATAAACATGAGCATGGCTAGCAAGATTGATTGTATAAGGTGAGACTCTTCTTTTAATCCTTGCTGGTAGGTCCATAGACAAGTCTTCTTCTTTGTGCCATTACTTTAAAACTCAAATGTTTCGGTATCTGCCAAATTGTTTGTTTCTTAAAATGTGTTTGCTGGTTCGGTTGATCGTGCAGGTAGAAGCTACTAATGGGGAGAAACATCTATTTGGATGTATAGCCTGACCTAAATGTGCAACACTAGTTTAGATCCGTAGAGATGACCGACTAGAGGAGACGAGACGATATCAGCAAGGGCATGATTGATACATACTGCTAACAGAAACAATACATACTACTACTACTTAGGCAAAGGTACGGAACATCAGATTTTAGCGGTTTTTACTATTTGCTCTGAGGTTATGTTTTCCGTGCTATGGACTGCTATATGTTCCCTATATCAGCCGGTTAATGTGCACCACAGAGATATCCAACAAGACATAGAACCTCTTGTCATTATATTCAGAAAGTACTGTTGGAATTCATGTCTTCATCCTCTGCTGCATTCCTGTTTTCTTTCCCTTGTGTTGAATGCGTTCATTAGATTCTGTCCACAAGATGGGGCCCCTCTGGATGCTTTTTCTATGGTTGGTCGGAGTCAAAATGTGGAGGAGGATGCAGTGTTTACCTCGTGTCCAAAAGGGATGTTCTGCAACTTTCTCGGAGTGTCATGAACCAGCAGTGATAACTGATTGTATTTGGACGTTTTCCGACCGAATCATTTGAACAAAAGAGCTTGAAATTCTACTGTCTTGTTAAGGATTGATATTTCCGATCCCTGTCTCGAATGCCTGTAGTGCAGTCATATAGTGAAGTCAGGTTGATCGAGTGTGTGTGCATCCTTTGTTGATGGGACCGTGCCAGCTAAACCATGAATCTTACTGCACTGTGGGCATCAAAATGGAAGTCACTTAGCATTTGGGCCCGAAAAGGATAGTGACGGCCCAACCTACCCAAAGAAAAAAGAAAATTTAATCTTTTTTAAAGACAAGACATCAATGTAAATACAATAATTAATCATATAACTAATCCCTTTCTTATAAGTAAGATTTTGGTTCGAGTCTAGTAAATAGATAAAATTCTAAGCTTAGAGGGTCTACCTGACTCGAACTGAAATAGTCATAACCCTCGAGATCATAGATAGCAACATGATACGAACTATTATGGATTTTCGCGGATTGTCGTCGCCGATTTGCTGAAAACAAGGAGCCCCATGTCTCGATCCAATCTTTTGCAGATTTGATTCCCCCATCCCGCCCATGGTGAGAGTGAAATCATCTGAGGCATGGACACATGGAGCACTTTACTGGGGACTTGCAAAAGGGAAGAAACTTCCACATCAATGGCAGAGCAAATCTTCGTACTACAACCCTACGGGTCCAGATTTTCTTGCCAGTAGAAGAGGAAGAAGGATAAGAAATCGACTTTTTTTAAATTCCCGAAAACAGTAAATACTACTATAAAAGCGACAAGCTGTAACCCGTAAACCGTGTACCCGATGAATAAACAATCCGTCCCATCCCTCCCTCAATCTCGGCGAGATCTGGCTATTTATATTCACTGTGCTGTCAAAGTGAACCGGGGGAGATCAATCGTGGATCGAAGAAGTTTGCTTTAGAAGGGCAAAGGTACAGCAACTTTCTTCTTGAGAATTTCTCCAAGTTCTCCAAAGATCTTGAAATCCCTCGATCGGTTTAAGATGTGCGCTACGCTCTCGAGGGCGGGTCGACAGTGTTCGAGCAAACGCCACCAGATGTCGATCTTCCTCGAGGTCTGCCGATGGCAGACTCCATTAGTAAGTACGTTCGTGGAGAATCCATAGGGAGTCTCCATCAACGGAATTCCAGACCCAGCGCTGGGCCTCTTCTTATGGGCCTGAATATGGGCCTATGTTGGGCCTGTCAGCCGGCCCAGGCCCAAACTTTGTACTAGCCGTTTCTGGTTGTTTGAATATTTAAAAGATTCCCACCATTGACTGACTCTTGGTAAAATTTCACATTTGGATTCCGATTCTGTAGCCGGATACTTCGTCGACCGATGGAGGGGAGAGGGAGCGGCGGTTCGGGTATTCCGACAGGTACCCGCAGATCCCGACCCTTTCATAACAGTTTTCATGCAGTGAGATCGGTACAGCTGACTGTAAAAATTACCCAGAGCTGGAATCGCTGCAAAAACGACACGAGGAAAAGGGACTCAAGATCCAGGAGCTAAGAAGGCAAGCCGAGGCGGCAGAGCGCCGGCTACAGGAGAAGAGGAAGGCCGAGGAAGCGGCGGCAGCAGCGGCTCGGGATGAGAAGAAGGAAGCTCTGCGGGGTCTGCAGGACAAATTCGACAGGCTGAGGGAAGAGTACAATGACTTATCAGTGGACAGGTCGGGAGAGGAAAAGGGGGAGCGATCGAATTCGCTCCCGTTTGTCTGAAGATGTTCTTATCGGTCGAGAAACCGAACTTGTTTAACACTGCAGACATGGTATCTATAAGAACGATCATGGGTTGGGACTGAAACACAAACATCGTCACAGGAATTTCGGAAAAAGGACATTTCGATCGATAGGTACGAAAGTTATCGGGGTTCGGATAAGCCGAGGAAAAACGTAACATTTTGCACGAGTTCCACGTGTCCCGTTGAAATTAGGAGAAATCCATCGATGGGTTCTTCCACTTTCGGGTGCACTGCCTGCAGTGCAGACGTATGGTTTTGAGACATCTGATGATCTGAATGTGCGGAACAGTGAAAATTCTACGAGACGGAAACAGGGGAAGGGGTTGTGATGACGTGATGCATGACGTGGGGTCAGATTCCAGCGTGGCACGCGGAAAAACGTGTTTTGACACAGTACACCACCAACCGAGGCACCCGATGGACAGCTAACTGGCAGGAAGCAGCCAGGGCAATATCGTAAATTCAAAGGAACCCTCGGACCGGGGTCTCCCTGAGCCGGGTGTGCTGAGCCCAAATTCAGCCCCCTTTAGGGTTTGTTTGGATTGAGGGGCGAGGAGGTTTATGGAGGGGAAGGTTATAGAGGTTTATGGAGGTGGAGGGTTATGGAGGTTTTTGGAGGTGGAGGTTATGGAGGGTTATGGAGGGTTATCTCAACCCTCCATAAACCTCCATAACCCTCCTATTTTAACTTGCCAAACAGGGGTTGGACTTACACCTCCATAAACCTCCGTAACCCTCCTATTAGCCAAACAAGGGTTACACTTGCACCCCCATAACCCTCCATAAACCTCAATCCAAACAAAGCCTTAGGGGTTCGATCGGTAGTAGGAGGGAGAGGCGCGTTGCACCCGGAACAACCACGGCTCCCCGTCCTTGACTGACATCGGCCGCTGCAGCCCAAGAGATCGTGAGCTGTCAAGTCTCTGAAGCGGACACGTGTCGCCGTAAAAAAAATCTGTGGTGGGGCCATCCAGCTGGACACCTCTAACCGACACGGGACAGGAGCCCGAGCAGCTGGTGCTGTTGGCCCGTCAAAAATCTCTCGTTGTCAAATAAATATTCAACGTGTAATATATAACGGGTTCGTTATATAAAATTTTCTTATATTTTTAAGTTATCACAGATTTTAAAAGTTAATTTTACACGCATCAAAATCTGAATAATAATTTACACAACAAGCTCATTAGATAATATATATTAAATATTTACGACCTCGTTAAGTAATAAATACTGAATAATATTGACTCCTCCCCTTTTGCAACGTGCGAATTGATTGTCCTCTTGAAATATTTTGGATTCTCCTGAGTCCTAACCACTTTACTTTTAGGTTCGCACATTTTCTAATAAAATTTAATTAATTTATATTTAATCTTGATCGATTTTGATAATTTCAATCACAAATTTTTTACATTTATAAATTTAAATTAGACACATTATCTATAGAAAATCTTACACATTTCTAATGTAAAGACTTTAACATGCAATATAACACGTAAGATCTCGATGTTACATGAAATATTACAAATTTTACAACGAAACAAACGTACTTATAATCATCATTCATACTAGCTAATATTATGCTTCTTTTAAAAAAAGAAAAAGAAAAAAGAGTTTAAAATATAGCGAGAAAATGACAGGGAGGGTGGGGGAAAGGAACAGGAGGATGGCAAGGACACAGGACCGATGCCGGACGTGTACGATAATGGGAAACAGCTAGAAAGAATTCTATGACTCCCCCCCCCGCCGTTGAGAGTGAATATTAAGTATGTTACATAGTGAGTTCGTTATGTGAATCGTCATTCAGATTTTGATACGTATAAAATTGACTCTCGAAAACTGTGACAGCTTAACGCGTGTCAAGATCTGTAAAAATTTTACACAATGAACTCGTTATATATTACATGTTGAATATTTACTCCCCTCTTGACATTAATATCTCATTATCCCTCTCTCGCTCGCCACACCCCCCAACCCCAACACCCACATTTTAATTCCACCTGCACTTTTTGGTCGGCAGCGGCAGCGGCTTGTGACCCCCCCGAAACAGTTCACTTCCTTTCCCCCCACCCTTTTTCTTTTTCTTAGTGGCGATAGAGTCAACATTATGATAAATTTGGTAAGATCATAACCGGGATTTTAAATGACACTGGAAGTCTAATATGTTTATCATCAGTAGGGGTGTAAATGAGTCGAGCCGAGCCCGAATCTATAAGGCTTAAGCTCTGCTCATTTACC
>JAOYND010000027.1:5497791-5513223 GCA_025802135.1 Lagerstroemia fauriei | reverse complement strand
GGGCTAGGAAATTATAGTTTCTGGGAATATATATATAGAGAGAGAAAGACACCGGTAGTCCTATATGTTTGATGATTCTTGCAAGTGAGTCCTAAATATTTCAAAGTGTTAAATCAAGTCCTACATGTTATCCATATTACAACATCGAGTCTTTTCCAGTACTTTAAGCTGACGTGGCGCTGCCGTGTCTCAGTGCCACGTCAGCGAAAAGACTCGATATTGTAATGTGGATAACATATAGGACTTGATTTAACACTTTGAAACTTTTAGGACTCACTTACAAGAAATCGTCAAACATATAGGACTACTGATATCGTTATCCCCTTTCTTAAACATCACTCTCATCCACGCTCAAATGCAAAACACAACACGGCCATCTTTCTCTGGAAAAGATACATCTCGATTCAAGTAGCCAGGAACTAGATGGAGGGCAGATATCTACCATATTTAGGAAAACCAAATATTTGTTCATATTGGGAAAGAGAAGAAATGGCACCTTCTTCGACCTCTATAAGCTGAGCCGATTTCTGTCACTGAAGTGAGCACTGATCAGTTCTTTTACCAGCGGAAAGGGTATGGAAAAGTTCAAACTCTGTTAGGTGTCTTCAAATGATGTTTTCTCCAAAATACTTAGCTGTTGAATCATTGACTGTGAACTGTTGGAAGGAATACTGTTAAACGCTGGACCGAAGAAGCTTCATCGTTACTGTTTTCCATTCTCTTGCTGACTTGATGATTTTCCAATGCCAGAGAGGAGACTTATCGTGCAGTGCAAACGTTGTTGCCGTGGGATTCAGCCATCAGCCAAGAAGCCCATTTCACGGATCTTTAATAATGCTCATCTCCATTAATTGTGTCATTACAATATTGGGTTGCCCTTAACATACCCTTCATTCGTCAATTAAGATTGGCTCCAGAATCCGGCTACGTGGATGCAGCACCCAAAGCATAACCCGAACATCATTGTTTGGATGATTCATGATGTTCCTTATTCCCTACAAACTTGATTTACCGGAATATATGTTGACCCGGGGAATGGTGCGGACCACCTTGAATTTTGGTATCAAAGCCAAGCAAGAGACCGGCTTTCCACACGCATACTCCTCGTAAAATACGAGAAATTCTTCAATAAAGCAGTCATACCGTGTGTCAATGATGATGCGGCATATCTGTCTAGTGTAATTAATAATTATACAGATGTAATTACTAAATATTATAATTTCCTTAAAAATATAAAAACTCCTAACAAATGATAGACTCTAATTGGACAAATATATAAATGGTGGATTCTGATTGGACGGATATATTACGTCAGCATTGTTTTACGTGGTATGACCGCTTCATTAAAAGACTTTTTCGCAAGATACGGTTGCAACATGGAGCATTGCTTCAGGGCACTGGCCTCGTTGCCCCCAATCAATTCATCGGATCAGATGGTGGCGACCCTCTCAGAACACCTCGTGATCTAGAGACAGAGATATATAATACCGTCAAACCAAATTACGTATTATTAGATCGGTCATGCGTTATCAACCAAGCACTTGAAACAACCAGATCAATTCACACAATCAACACCATTAAAGGTCCCGGGGAAAAAAAACTAATAAGTAACAATCACTTGAAAGTCTGAATTCCAGTAAAAATGGTCTGAAGGATGGTCAGCAGGAAGAGCGCGAGAGCGGCAATCAAGGATGCGGTGGTCCACAGGCTCCTGAAATAGGTGTGGCAGAGGTTGTCCCTCCACTTGTGACGGGGCTTCTCGCACTGTTTGCTGATCTCGTTGTGAACCGTTTGGAGGCTGCTCCCGAGACTCAGCGTGACTTCCTTTGACAGAGAGTTGAACAGCTCGGCCGTTGCCTTGTCACTCCCAATCGCATTCCTTATGATGCCCTTGCAGTGGAGCAAGGCCACGTCATGCTCTCTGTCTATGATCTCGTCCATTAAGCATATGTACGAGCAAACCTGATGCAGACACAGACACGGTCTTAGTAGCGAAACTCGGAGCTAGTATCGAGGCTACTCCTGATTTGGGCATACTGCTTGTGATGTTTAATGTAATAATAAATAGTGTTCACCTCATTCCCGATCCCGACATGGAGCCGCTCAAACGCGATGAGGTTGAGGAACTTGGACTCGGTTGCATCATCCACGGTTATGGTAGGGAGTTTCAGTGTCCCTCTGCCGAATGTGATGTCATTCAAGCTTGTGGTGTTGCTATTCTTGAACCGGATACCCGCCTCTTGGAGCTCCGTGGCTGACCGGATCATCTTGACAGTGTCGTCCACCAGTTGACGTTTTTCTACATTAATAGTATATTTTTATTCAATTTCAAAGTTTCCAGTATGAAAGGTTGTTTTTTCTGCACTGAACACTAGAATTTTGAGCACTGACGAAGATAAAAGTGTCGACTGATTAGACTGCTTTTTCCCCAGTTGGCGTTTCATGCATGATTTGGTTGATAGATCCCAAGGAGGTCGTGTGAAGGCAAAAGGGATGATATATTTGTCAAATATCGTGACCTTTGATATGCCCCTGGTACGAAATTTCAATACCTCATTTGCTTATCACGGTATTGCTTTTCTTTTGCCTCTGGTGAGAGTGAAATATGTGATGATTAGGGCTGCATTCTTGTTTTGGATAGTGATTTAACTGCCATGTTTCGTTTCATGAATTTGATGTTGCTTTTGCCATAGATCGATCATATCAATGCCTCCTGTTAGTACTTCTGTACTAACAGCATCATGTTGTTGTATTAATCCATAGAGGATTTCTAATGATAAGACTTTAATTCATTTGACAGCTTTATGTCCACGGTGAGAAATTCAACCAGCCAATATTCTTCTGCAATAACATATCTGGTTTCGTGGAGTCTGTGAGTATACCATCAAAAGTATAGCTTTATGTTTGTATTTACCGAAATGAAGTACCGACAGTATATGCCAAACCCAGGTTGTCCCAGATGATCAGCATCGTGCACTCTACTCAACTCATTCCTTCAAGATACTGTTCAAGGAAGGAGGATGTGGTACATTCATCCCACTGTTTTTCAATTTGATCTCTTCTGCTCGGCAGTACAATCAGCACCTGAATACCGCGGCCCAGCCCCATGTGGATCCTCTACAGGCTGCGCAGACTCCAGTCGATGAAATGATGAGACACGCGTAAGTGAACGCCAATGATGCTCTACGGTTGAAGTTGGTGATACTATGGGACCGTTGACATGTCTGACTTTTGCAGTTACGTGGATCCGAATGACACAACGAGGATCTTTTTGCAGCAGCCGACTTCAGAGTCTCAGCTGAGGCGTCGCAATTATCACTCCAACCCCGTCGAAAATGCCATATGATTGTAGCTCGACACTGTGGCATGCCTTTTCATGACACTATCAAACGCCGGATTCTGTTGTTACTGAGTGGGTATATACTGTGACCAAGGTGACAATAAGCTCGGTAAAGTTTGCAGATATTGAGAATTTAAATGCCTTACATGTATATGTTGGCTAATGTCTCTGAATAGATTTAATATTTCTTGTTACTACAGCCTGTTTGATATCGTAACAAGCTGAATTAGGCAGAGTGAGATTCCCAAGCAGTATGTCTCGAATCGAGAATTTTTGTTCCTCGTATCAGAAGCTTCTACGGGGAAGCACAATGGTCTGTTTTCATAAATTATTCATAGATTGAATAAGTATAAGCGTTGTTGTGAACGTGCTAATTAAGCTTCTGCACTGGCTACCTACTGCATGGCACAAATAAATGGTCAATGAGAGGAGAAAGTCTTGCATGTAACAATCGGATTATGCTTATATGGTTTTTAAGGTTTTAAAAATAAAATCTTAAAATGGTTAAATTTTATTGATTTATGATATCATGTAAATACTGTTACGCGATATACTGAAGTGTCTCCCGGTGATAAGATTGCAGTGATCGTGAGCTTGGATGCCAGTTAGCCGAGTTAAGTCCTTCTTGATGGAAACAAGGAGATTAACTCTTGAAAAGTGGTAAGCATTGGGCTTAAATTTGACAAAGGAAAATTCGGTCAGGAGGCCTTGGCTCCGACGTCAGTTGAAGCTAAGGGGAAGCTGCACTCGATATCTTCGACATAGCACAAGTGACAGTAGCTTGTGTCTCGGGTTTGTGTTTGGCAATGTCTACTTGATACAAATTGTGATGATTGGTCCTGCTATGACTGCATTGTAGTTATCATTCCACACAAGCCTTGGTTTTGACGTAGGAAGAAATTGTCCTCTCTGAGCGTATGATCCGTAGAAGGAAGGCACCAGGGAAAGAAATTCCTTTCTTCCAATCAAAGCAAGTTCCTTTCAGAGAGCACAGACATCAACGAACACAAGTTTAGATGGATATCGCAATGCTGGAGGACATACCCGGTAGCATATCGAGCGAGGGGAGGATTCCCAGCGGTGTTGGAGCTGCCGGCGAATCTCGGGTTGTTTCCGGCAGGGAGCTGGCAGCGTTGGCAGTGGGAATGGTGGCGGTCTTCGCGTTGCTTGCGTGGAGCTCTTTGATAACCCTGGGCTTTGGCAGAGGCTGCATGAAGTTGGGTGCTCTTCCATGGAAGGTAGGAAGGTTTCGAGTCGTCCTCGGCTTCACCCCGTGGCATATCCAGATGTTGTTAATCCCGGTCTCCTTCTTGTCTGCTTTTGACAGAGTCCTTGGTTTCTTCGGTATCAGCAGCTGTGCGAAACCTCCGGAGCCCTCCATCGATGTTGGACATGCACCGGGGACCGCCAGTGGTGCAGAATGTGACAGTATCTGCAGTAGGTATCCCATTTGAATCCACCTTTTAGATAGCACCGATCAGCACATATTTTAAAAAGATTGTAGGCATCAGATGGCCGCTGATCTCAAAGTTATTCCTGGTTCTTCAGTATAGATACGATCTCGTAGAACTGCAGCTCAATGCATTTTTTTCTTCATTTTTTGAGGCAGAGGAAATTGAAATTGCAGTCTTTTTTCCCTCAACTCTCGTACTACTGAATAGACACGACTGATCATTCTTCAGAATTATAATCAGGATTCATAAACTCGTCCATCTCCAGGTTGTGCTGTGCCTCCTTCACCTTCACGGAGTGATAATCCCACCCTGCACGAATCGGACCTGAAGGAATTGATTTCTCTCGTCAACGAGAGTGATGGCGGTCCCAGTTGGCGTCTCATGATGGAGCGGTCGAATGCAGCCGAATGCAGCTCTGTCGTACCAAGCTTGGTACAGGGACCCACCTGTATGATGCACAGTGATCCCAGGATACTACTCTGTTCCAAAGATTTACTTCCCCATTACTCTTCAAGTCATTATTATCAACTCCATGTTTCCAGGTTGGCCCCACTCAGTGCCGTACCCGGACAGTTTTCGAGAACGTATTGCCTGAGCTGCTGAGAGACTTCTTCTGGGATGACGAGTTCAGGATCAAGTGGGACAAGATGCTCGTCCACTTCAAGACCTTGCACGTCTGTCCGCAGACCGGTACAATGGTTGTTCGCTGGATTAGAAAGGTACTGTTACAGCCCATTACCGAATGTGCCTACCGTGAGCTGCTCCTCGGGCTCGGGTAACGCACAGCGTGCTTGCTAGAGCACGCATATGCTGTGACCAGAGGTGTTATTTGGGTCGTGCGGTATACTATGGTGCTGAGATGGGATGCTGGATCGTGACTCTGACGTGCGCTAAGGTGCATGGCACACTTAGCTTAACACTTGGTCTCTGTGCAGGTGGTGTTACTTGACTTCCATGGCTTTGGCTTGGCTGGTGCTCGAGCAACACGAAGTGGTGTAAAATTCCAGGGAGCTAATATCATCTGCTACAAAGGACAAAAACCTAAAATAAGCTCTTTAGGGGAGCACTCGCCACCTTCCCTAGCACCACAACCCGTGGATGTTGGCATCCATGGGGTACTCAAGGAAGGCATGCTTGTGTGTTCCATGGCACAAGCGTGGTGCTCGTGGTGATTGAAATTATCAACGTGATCGTGTGGAGGATCGATCACAGGACCGGTATCGATGTTGTGGTCGAAGGGTGTCACGACCACATGCTAGATGTTGGCTGCTGTAGCGTGACCGAGCAAGCTGTGCTACAGAATTGAAGCATGAGGGATGCTGGGAACTATTATGCTACGGGTGACTTGGGAGTGCGTGATCAACACTCTCGGCTAGTCATTGCTAAAGTATGCAGGTATTTGATGGAGTCCTCATGAGTTGCGCCTTGATCGAACAAACACCGAGACCAATGACCGTGATCTAGATGCTTGCGTGATCGTTGTGTGGTGATCACGTGTTCCCTGTTGCCCTGAAGCCTACTCGGTGGTCAAGACAAGTCAAACCAGCAGTTATCCACATGTGCACATGGATAACTGCCAGGCAGTTGCTGGAGCCAAGGAACTGTCATGCGGTTGCTGGAGCAAGGAACTGCCAAGCAGTTATTGTGGGTCTTGAGTGGCTGGTAACTGTAAAGGGGTGGGATTACTATAGGCCAGAGGGGTCCTCATTGTATTCAGGTTGTGAATTTCGTGCATAGACAAGTGAGGGAATTGTGTCTGTCCCGAGTGTGTTCTTGCGTTAGCCCGGTGTGTGATACGGAGTAGGAACCTGGTCGCGTGGCGACAAACTGTCTGTGCCTTCCTTGTGGTGATCCGTGCGTGTGCTGCGGAGCAAGGAGATAGTCGAGTGGAGGATGCAAGTGATGGGGTCGTGAGGCATCTGCTCGATTGTGTGGTTTGGGTTTTTTTTGTTCATATGCTTGTAATCTGTTATGAAATACAAGTTGTTTTTCCCCAAGATACCTGTGTACATGCTGTGCTCTCGTGTGCTGAAATCGATTTTGTGGTGATTAACCTCGGTCGTGTGTGAAGGACTGGTCAGTAGTAGGGTGGCTGCTGACGCCGCCGGGTGTCGAAAATTTCATATCTGAACTCAACCCCGTGTCAAGTACTGTCCCGTAAACGGTAGCTTTGGCTTCACAGCAGTATGAGTCTAAATTTCGGGTTTTATGTTTCCGGGTATTACAGCTACCAATCATCTGCAGCGAGAAAGAGTACGTTATAGTTCGCCGCATCTGGGAATCCAATTCCAGTTATTACTGCATAACAAAGGTAATACCTGTGACACGAGTATTGCAATGTGATTTGAATGGAGCATTCTTCGATCCAAGGTTTTTGCTTTGCAGGAAGCCTCGCATCCAAGCCTGCGGAAGAGTACATCTTGAAGACGAATAGAGCTTTACTACTCGAGTTGGTGCATCAGATCAGGTAAAAACAAAGTGATAGTCCGTCCCACTCTTCAGAGATTCCTTGAAGAGCTGCTGACTGATTTTTTCTGGTCTGCTCCACTAAAGTCGAGGAACAACGAGCAGCTGACAGCATCTGAGGTGATCTTCTTCCACTGGGAAGACCTCGGAATCCCGAGAGAGCTTGTAAAGATGGGCACACGTCCGGGAATGTGGGGGTCTCGTGAAAACAATGCACTCAGGCGTCCAAGTTTACAAGGATCTCCATCGGGGTCACATCTCTTTGCCTTCAACCTATTCCCTCTTAGCTCGCATCACCACCAAGTTCGAAATGCAGCCCGATACGGATACCGTTTGTCGATCGGAAGCTAACAGTACTACGAGTGAGAGAGATGAGAGGAGAAGGAAGCCAAGGAAAGGAAGTGCCACGGTGAAGTGGCTAGTGGTGGGAGGCTTGCTCATTGCTTTGGGGCTGACTATGAAGGCGAGTGGAACCGGAATACTTTGCGAGGTGGCCAAGTGCCTGCAAATGTTCTGCAGAAGGAGAAAACAACTGAAGGGTTGAAACGAAAGCGACGAGAGAATCGGATCGTAGAAGGCTCAGAATGCTCGAGGGGCGGAGCTCCTTTCACTTCAAATCATCACTCAGCTGGCGTCCAGACGGCAGCCAGCTTTGATGGGTCCACATGACCGAGATCGAGAAAATGCAGATCCTGCAATCTGTTTTTCAATTACTCCAACAGTTTCTTGTATTCTTTTCAATTCCGAACTCCATACGAACACTGGGAAGATGCTGAAGAGACTATGAAACTTCAGACATGAAAACAGACCGCGTGTAATATCAAGTTTCCATTTCCAAACAACTTGAAAGATCATCACCATCCCATGCTTCAGGACATTGTATTTGCATTGAGCCACTTAGCCCCATGCAGATGCACAGAGGGTTGAGCAAAGGCAATGTAATCGAACCATGTTCTTTTATTTTATTAGATTGGTGGTGCTGCATCTGACCAAGTAATCGACACAACGTGACTCCTCGATCCAATCTAGAGACAAGTTATTGCAAAATATAAAAATAATGAAACTGAGGAACGGAAGTGAACCTGACCTGCACCAACCAATACAAGTAACCAACACAGGTAAAGGTCCGGGGTGGGGAGAAAACTAATCATTGGTCACTTGTATATGGTATAGATAGTCTGAATGATGGTTAGCACGAAGAGAAAGATAGCGCCGATTAAGTTCACGATGTTCCACGGGCTGTTGAAGTATGTGTGGACGACCTTGGCCCTAATCTTCCTCCAGGGCTTCTCGCAGTACAAATTGGTGAATTTGTAAATCTTCAATAATTTGTTATAAGGAAGGATCACGAATTCCATTGTCAGGGACTTGAACAGCCGAACTACTTCCTGGTCCTTACGGAGCACGTTCCATATAATGCCCTTGCAGTGGAGCAGGGCGACGTCCCTCTCGTTGCTTAAGAGTGTACTCATTAGGAATATGTACGAGCTAACCTGGTGCAGGCAGGACAAGGGAATTTGACAATTCTAGCTAAAAGCGTAGGTCAGTCGGAACTGGTAGTAGCTAGTAAATTCTTCAAGAGGCCGGAGCTAGGCTATATGATCATGCACCAGCGAAAAAGACGTTGTTTATACGATGTAATTCTCACCTCACTCCCGGCCCCAACATGGGACCGCTCAAACGCGATGAGGTTGAGGAATATGAACTCGGTTGCTTCACCCACAAATATGACAGGGAGTCTCAGCACTCCGCTTCTGAATGAGACGTCGTCCAAGCTCACGCTCCTGCTCTTGCTGAGCTGGATGCCTGCCTCATCGAGCTCCGTGGCCGAGCGGAACTTATTGGTTGTGAAGATGACTGAATCAGACTGCTCTTTGATATTGTTGCTCAGGCCGCCCTCATGGATCAGGAGACTCTTCCGGAAGGCATCCAGCACGTGCAGGCACTTGCCCATCGTCATGTCCGGGGGGAAGGGAAAACAGAACTTGAGTATGAGCTCTTTGACGAACTCTTCTTCCTGAAGCAAAGCAAAAAAAAAAAATAATCATAATAAATATATATATATATATATATCTTAAGTCTTTTACTGGAATTCAAACTTATGATACTTCAGTTTTGCTCTTAAGCCAAGTCAGAGAAACAATTGCTTGAGAAATGACTGTTAGTCCGATACTGGGAAATTGTTCTGCAGCAGCAGTAGAGGACCTAACCTTTGAGCCATCGCTCTCGACAGCAATCAGCGTGCCCAGGGCCAACATGGGCAGCTGATTCTCGAGCATCACCATATCCCTTCGAACATATGGCATAATGTAGATTTTCCCATGGTTACCGAAGATCGGGTCATCGGGGGCATAGTAGTCGACTACCTGGGTTGCCCCCGTGCGCAAGATCTCCAGCATGAAGCACCCATCAAGAATCATCAGCTGTAGAAAAGCGTCCCTGTTATCACGCCACTTCTGATCCAGCAGGTCATGGCAGGCCATCAGATCATCCAGCACCTTGGACATAGCCTCCACGAACAGCGTGAAGGGCTTCCTGGACCTGTTGATGAAGTTGACCAAGGCACGGTCCTTGTGCTCCTCCATCGGCTTCAGATGCTCCTTGTCATGGTGGTAGGGACCGAACGACACCACCCGAGGCATATAAGCTTTGGGGTTCGTGTCCGTGATATAAGCTGGAACTTTGTATATGGACCGCTCCTTCCAGTGTTCTGCTTTGTCATTCCAGAGTTGTGCTTTTGCCTTCCAGTATTCTTCAACAGTGCTGCTTGGAGCCTCCCCGATTTCAACTACCCAGCTCGCTTCACCTGTCGTTGCTTCTCGAGCTTATCTGTGCTTCTCGACTCGCTTCAAATGAAAAAGGAGAGGTGGGTTTGAATTGAAATATACCATTTCCAGGTTTGAAGGAATGCCAGAATTCCTCTAGTTGTTCAACAATTTTTTTAAAAAAATTTACAAATAAAAAATAAATATAAATTGAAAGCCACATTATTATCTCGGGCCCAGCATATCCATTCGAACATCTGTCATAATGTAGATTTTCCCATGGTTACCAAAGATCAGGTCATTGGCGCGTAGTCGTTGACCACCTGGGTCACCCGGTGGGCAAGATCTCCAGCATGAAGCACCCATCAAGAATCATCATGTGTGGAAAAGCGTCCCTGTCATCACGCCAGTTCTGATCCAGCAGGTCATAGCAGGCCATCAGATCGTCTAGCACATGAGATATAGCCCTCACGAGCAGCATGAAGGGCTTCCCGGAGCTGTCGAGGATTTTGACAAAGGTGCGTCCTTGTGCTCCTCCTTCGGCATCGGGTATTCCTTGTCATGGTGGTAGGGACCCAACGACACCACCCGAGGCAAGTAAGCTTTGGGGTTCATGTCCGTGATATAAGCTGGAACTTTGTATATGGACCGCTTCTTCCAGTATTGTGCTAGCTCCTTCCAGAATTGTGGTATGTGCTACCAGTATTCAGCTTCAACCATGCTCCTGGGAGCCTCCTCGATTTCAGCTACCCAGCTCGCTTCACCTGCCATTGCTTCTCGACTCGAAATGGGTATTATGAGAAATGCCGGGAGCAGGCCCATCCCATTTTATTAATACCTGATCTTTCATTTAAAGGCGAGAGGTGGGATTGAATTGGAATATACTATTTCCAGGTTTGAAGGAACGCCACGTAGAAGCAATCACAGGAGTTTTCACAAGCTGATCAAGAAGATTGCTACTCTCTTTTCTTCCAACTGTACCAAGAAATTCGTTTCTTGCACAGTGAAACCTCACTTTAAATGGTTGGGACAAACACTTTCTTAAACATCACTCTCATCCACGCTCAAATGCAAAACACAACACCACCATCTTTCGCTGGAAAAGATACATCTCGATTCAAGTAGCCAGGAACTAGATGGAGACCAGATATGTACCATATTTGAGGAAAAACAAGTGTATGTTCATATTGGGAAAGAGAAGAAATGTCTCCTTCTTCGACGTCTGTAATCTGAGCCGATTTGTGTCACTGAAGTGCGCACTGATCATTTCTTTTACCAGCTGAAAGGGTATGGAAAAGGTATGGAAAAGTTTAAAATCCGTTACATGTCTTTGGGAGCAAATGATGTTATGTTTTCTCCAAAAATCCTCCTACTTAGCAAGTTGAATCATTGACTGTGAACTGTTGGAAGGCATAAACTGTTGAACGCTGGACCGCAGAAGCTTCATCGTTACTCTTTTCCATTTTCTTGCTGATTTGATGATTTTCCAATGCCAAAGAGGAGACTTGCGTGCAATGTAAACGTTGTTGCTGTGGGATTCAGCCATCAGCCAGAAAGCCCATTTCATGGATCTTTGGTAATGATCATCTCTAGTAACTGTGTCATTATACTATTTGGTTGCCCTTAGCATCCCCTTCATTCTTCAATCACGATTGGCTCCGGAATCTGGCTATGTGGATGCAGCACCCAAAGCATAACCGGAACATCATGGTTTGGATGATTCATGATGTTCCTCATTTCCTACGAACTTGAATTACAAGAATATATATAGACCCGGGGAATGGTGCGGACCACCTTGAATTTTGGTATCGAAGGCAAGCAACAGACCGGCTTTCCACACGCATACTCCTCTTAAGAGACAGTCGCAACATGGAGCATTGCTTCAGGGCATTGGCCCCTTTGCTCCCATAAATTCATCAGATCAGATGGGGCTGGACAGATGCAAGAGAATGGCGATCCATTCAAAACATTTCGTGATCTTGAGACAGAGAGATATATGATACAGTCAAGCAAAATTCTGTATTATTTAGATCGGTCATGCATTATCAACCAAGCACTCGACACGACCAGATCAGCTCACACAATCAACATCATTAAAGGTCCCGGGGAGAAAAACTAAAAAATAACAATCACTGGTAGTACTGAAGTACAGTAAAAACGGTCTGAACAATGGTCAGCGCAAAGAGAAAGATAGCAGCGATCAAGGACACGGCGGTCCACGGGCTCCTGAAATAGGTGTGGCAGAGGTTGGCCCTCGACTTGTTACAGGACTGCTCGCAGTGGTCGCTGATCTGGTTGTGAACCGTTTGGATGCTGCTCCCGAGACTCAGCGTGACTTCCTTTGACAGAGAGTTGAACAGCTCGGCAGTTGCCTGGTCGCTCCCGATTGCATTCCTTATGATGCCCTTGCGGTGGAGCAAGGCCACGTCATTCTCGCTGTCTATGATCTCGTCCATTAAGCATATGTACGAGGAAATCTGATGCAGACACAGACACAGATTTAGTAGTGAAAGTCAGAGCTAGTATCGAGGTTACTCCTAATTTGGGCATACTGCTTGTGATGTTTAATGTAATAGATAGTGTTCACCTCATTCCCGATCCCGACATGGAGCCGCTCAAACGCGACGAGGTTGAGGAACTTGGACTCGGTTGCATCATCCACGGTTATGGTAGGGAGTCTCAGTATTCCTCTGCTAAATGAGATGTCATTCAAGCTTGTGGTGTTGCTCTTCTTGAACCGGATACCTGCCTCTCGGAGCTCCGTGGCTGACCGGATCATCTTGACTGTGTCCAAGTTGGAACCGGCGGTATTATTTCTCTGGCCCCCGGGGAGCAGGCTCTTCCTGAAGACATCCAGCAAGTGCAGGCACTGGCCCAATTTCATGTCGGGCAGACAACAGAACGGGAGTATAAGCCTGTTGACGAACTCCTTGTCCTGCAACAAAAGCAAAAAAGATGTCTCAAATCTTTTACTGGATGGAGCTCCACATTGTAATTCACCATTTTCATATGAAAACAGCTTCGATCTCCGAGACCTTAAGAAATGGTTATTAAGTCGGGTATCAGAAAACGTTACGTTCTGCAGCAGAAATACTAACCTGTTTTGATCCATCAGTTTTGAAAGCAGCCAGCTTGTCCAAGACTAACATGGGCAGCTGATTCTCCAGCATCAGCATATCCCTTTGTACGAAAGGCATAATGTAGAGTTTCCCGTGGTGACCAAAGATAGGGTCATTGACAGGGTAGTCGTTGGAACACTCGGCCCACGTCTGTAAGATCTCCAGCATGAAGCACCCATCAAGAATCATCAGCTGCTGAAAAGCGTCTCTGTCATCACGCCACTTCTTATCCAGCTGGTCGTAGCAGTCCATAAGATCATCCAGCACCTCGGAAAGAGCCTCCTTGAGCTCCTCCAATGACTTCCCTGACCTCTTGAGGAAGTAGCAGTGGGCCCGGGCCTTGTGCTCCTCCATCGGCTTCAAGTGTTCCTCGTCATGGTGGTAGGGACCCAGCGACACCACCTGAGGCTGGTAAGCTTGGATTTTCAAGTCCCTCACATAAGCCGGAACTTTGTATATGGACCGCTTCTTCCAGTACTCAGCTTTCTCCTTCCAGTATGCTTCTTCATCACCATACGCGCTGGGCATTCTCCTGGGAGCATCGTGGATTTCAACTACGCTACTCGCTTCACTGCAAGTGCACGCTTCAACAGTCATTGCCACTCAAGCTTCTTCGTGCCTCTCGTATGGTATGCCAAGGCAGATCCGTCCCCTTTAAATAACGTCTTTCTGCAGAGTATAAGGAGGGAGGTAATTCTGCAAGATACCTTTGCCAGGTTTGAAGTAATGCCACAGAGAAGCAACCACACGAGCTTCACAGGCTGATAAAAAGAAAAGGAAAGAAAGAATGGATGGTGATGGTACTCTCCTTTTATCCATCCGATTAAAGAAGTTCGTTTCTTGCACAGAGAAACCTCGCTTTAATTCACTCGAACAAAACACTTTCTTGAACATCACTGTGATCCATCAAATGCACAACACAACGATCTTTTACCGGAGACGATATTTTTCGATTCAAGTGGCCTAGAAATACATGGAATACACACATGCATGTTCCGTAGAGGAAAAACAATGCGATTTCAGAGAAGACGGATTACGTTCGTATTGGGAAAGAAGGAGAAGATTAACTTTGAGCAATGAAGTATATGCTTCTTAGGGAGTGAGCAGATTATCTTAGCAAAAAGGAGATGATTATTTTATGTAAGGTAGCATCAAGCTTTCGGATGTCCTCTTAGACCTCATCCAAATCCAGTTCCGGACACATAATTTGTGAGCCCACGGGCTTAGGCCACAAAGTCCAAAAACAAAAAAAGAGATTAATGGCCCAATACAATATTTTATTCTTGCAGCGCTTTAGAAGACACTTATAAACCCATGAAGACACGTATAAACCCATTCCCTTACTTTTATGCTGCCATCTGCTTTCAAATTTCCAAAAGTAGAGGGAGAGATAGATAGAGAGAGAGCACACGGAGCATGGAGAAGGAAGAGTTCAATTGCCAACAGAGGCATAGGTTTGTGAAGTGTTTGCTCTTATTAATTAATTTAGTTTCTTTTACTTGATTTTTATTATTTTGATGTCGGAAAGGACGAGAATTAGTTGGAATATTTTTTAAAAAGGGAGATAATAATAATAAGGGGATACACGGTAGCTTAATGGAAGCATTTATTAATTCATATATATTTATTTGAGAAATTTTAATTAACTAGTTTGTGGTATAATTGAAGCTTTCGATGGAATTACTTTTTAAAAAAAATATTACTGTGCCTAGTGTATTAGGTTTTGGTAATTGGTCCGATAATGAGTTTAACTGAACATCCATTTGATTGGTTTAAGTTGCAAAGAGTTAATTTGTTTCTTCCTTTAAACATGTTATTGGCATTGCTTATGGTAGTATATTTTGGGATAAAAGAGCATAAGTAAAATAACTGTAAGGTTAATCATGATATATATAAAAATTAATTTTAGGTATGAGTAAATGGTTAATATGAAGTATGTTTGGCGGATATGATACTGTCATATGAGTATATAATTTGGCCTTTTTTTTCACACAAATATCTGTTAGGGACCAAGGGATCGAGTCCGCATCTTCCATATAATTCGGTGAGCTATTCTTGAAAGCTTGTGGTGAGTATTCTTTTCTATTGTAAAATGATAACTATATCTGTGATAGTTATATATATATATATAAATTATTGTAATGGATTGATTATCTGTGTTGTTAATGGGTGTGAATAGTCGACTCTGTTATTATTGTTGGAGTGATTGTCTGTGTTGAGATTTGGGTGTGAATATTTGACTATGTAATCAATGATTGACTATGGTTTGTGACTCTGGATATGTATAT
>JAOYND010000027.1:4723756-4735109 GCA_025802135.1 Lagerstroemia fauriei | reverse complement strand
GGCTACCACTTAGGCCGTAATTTGCTTTAATGAATTAACTATTTTTAAAGTTCATAAAAACTCAGCTTATGAAATAATTCCTTTAATAAATCCTTAAATTAGAAAAATACATAAAATGAAAAAAATTAGATATCATTTATTGACTTTTACCTCAAATTCTCTTAAATAACACTTTTCAATATTTTAAATGCATGATAAAATTTCAGAAATGAATGCGATAAAATATTCTAGAGTTGGCAATAGCTTTTTTTACTCGTAGAACCAATGAAATTTGTCGTTTTTTGAAAAATTCGGTAAAAATGAAATATTTCAGAAAAATCTCAAAAGACATAGAAAATAGTAAATTTAATTATGAGTCCAACAGTGCCAAAATTGTTGAAATCAAAGTTCGCATCATACCAAATGGGCTTTTAAATTTTTCATTCATTTGAAATTGTGCAGTGTCGAGCTGCATGACTAGCCAATTTTGAGAAGTCGATCCTCCCTCCTTGAGCAACCAATTTTGACATTCTTGGTGTGTTTGGGAAGCTTTTGTTACAAACCACAATTTGCAAGTAAAATTTGGTTCAAAAGATGGAAGATTTGATAAAAGAAATGTGGCTCAAATTCGAGTTTCATCACAAGTCAGAATCGGATTATTCAAGTGGCCAACTTTACAGAGTCATATCTCAGTCTACAGACGTCCAAATCAGACATTCTTGGTGTCCCTGGAAAGTCGATACCATGAAATATAGTTTATAAATACACAAAATGCCAAACAATAGAGAAATTAGTTTGAAAAATTGGGTCGAAGTCGGATGTTCATTTAGGTGAAGACTTGAACAATTTCAAACATTTCGGGGGCCGAATTCACGGACTCATTTCTCGAGCTACAAACATTCAATTCTAGTGATTTTTATTTTTTTGGAAACCTTGAAGTACATGCTACAATTTAGAAATAAATATAATACTAAAAGGTGTAGAAATGAGCCCGAAAAGTTTGTTCAAAAGTCATAATTTATCACAAATGTTTAAAACTTCTAAATGTAATTTCTTTAAAACCACTCAACGAGATCAAATTCTGTAAAATGCGTTAGTTTCCTGAGGTTACGACAATCTAAAGATGTAAATATTTCAGGCATATAAGTCCTCTACAAGAATCTGCCATTAATGACTAATTTGGAGTTTTCTCTCTCTGTCACCATCAAACGTAAGCTAAAGGTAAGAAAGAATGACGGAGGAAGGGTACTCAGCTTACTCAAATGTTTGCTGGAAACAACTCTGGAACAAGCGGAAAATGCTAAGCTTCGGTCCGGGTCGCAACACTATCTTCCGATTCGGCTGTTCTTCTTCCTTCTCATTCTGATCAAAACAAAGAGCAAGAGGCTAATATCAATCACGATTCTCTATTATATGCGGCTAAAATCCCGAGATATCTTGGTTTGTTGCTATTTTTCAAGAGTTCATTGTAGAAAGCGTGCAACGATCTAGTCCCCGGTTTGCATTTCACGTTCTGGTAAGGATAGTAGAAGAATAAAAGTGATTTTTCAACCAAGTCCCTCCACTCAGCATTCTCTTAAAATTAATCCTCCTTATTTTACAATTTAACACCTAAACTTTGGGTTATTACAAGCCCTCAATTTATAGACTCAACCCGTAGGGGAGGTTGCTTCCCACTTTTGATGTCAAAATTTTTAAAAGAATCAGTCTTAACCAGTGTTGTGTGTGTGTAACCATTCCTACTAAAGTTCAAGCACCCAATCAGAAACAAGATTTGTTAAGCACACAATTAAGCGACTCGAACAAGCACAAAGACATTGCCTTTTGCATTTCCGCTCATTTCTTTCTCACTCATTTTTTTGTGGTGCACGACTCTGGGTGTCACGTCCATAAGCTAGGCCAATGTAACGAGGAATCAACCATGGCTACCGTCCCAATTGGTCCAAGGCATTAGGTGTTGAGACATCCCTACGGAACTATCCTCGAGCTACGAAAAATGAACTATTTTTTCCACCACGAGCACATGTCGGGCCTTATTGCGTATGCTTTCGTACTAAATGATGCTCAAGCCCATACGGTGATGCTCAAAGCCTTGGCATATCTTTTCATTCTAGCACATGTATATTTTTCTTTTGCAATTTTATATGATTTTTCTTGACTAGCTCATGCAAACAAAATTTTTCTTTCTTTGATAGGATATCAAAGTTCTTGCTCTTATCTACTCGCATGTTAGCCATATAACCAAGAAACATCAAGGGCAATGTTAAGATATCCCTAAAGCAAGAGTTTCGTGAAAAGTACAGGGGTTCAAACATTATGTAATTTTTTCAAAACACATTCTAAAGCAAGTTGCAATCTCTAATCCGATTGAGTTTCAAATTACAAGCCACCAATTATCGTCACCGAACAAGGGCCAACCAATTCGTCGTGAGTGGCTTAATTCATCAGTGTGTCATGCCCCTAACATGCCTAAGATCCTATTCATGGAAATCTAAAAAAAAAACTATCTAACAACCTAGATGCATGCAACCTATATCTAAATGCAGGCAATCAAACTAAGCAAACAAAGAAAACATTAATAATTAAGGCAAGCTCCCCCAAACCTAAATCTAGCCTTATAATCCAAAATAGTGTAATGTATGAAACAATTAGAGACAAATAGAATACTCGCCTAGATTGAAGTACGCCTCCCCCTCGATTGATGAGCACTTGATTCTCCCTTAATTGCCACTTGAGCGTCTCTTGTAGTTGCTTAACTCGCTTTTTAAGTTCTTGATGAAGGAGACTCGACAATCTTCCATATGAATCAACCCCTTTGTAAAACCCCTGACTTTTTGGCGGTGGCTCATAGGTTCCCTTGATCGACATTGGCAATTGCAAAACTTCAAGGACAATTTGTTTCATTGATTTTGGTTTAGGCTCTAACCAATTGGAGGCACCAAGAAAATTCATGCATTCGTTTTGCTCATAAAAGACCCATGTAACATCTGATAGCTCCTCATGTTGCTTCTCATTGCATGCCTCATCTGTTGACATGATCAAACAATCATTAAATAAATAATTTTCCATGAATAAAGCTTCATTATCTTGTATAGGATTGGGCATGGGCTAAATAGAGGCCTCAAGGTTGCAACTTTGAGCATCTAGTTCCTCTTCACATAATTCAGTAGTTGGTGGAATAGACATCGTGTCCTCCTCATCAGTCCAAGTGCTTGTAGCGTCATCTTCATCGTCCTTTAAGATTTCTTTGGCTCTCATTGTGATTTCTTCTACTTTTTCTTTGTCCTCAATGCGTTTTGGATCATCCTTGCAGCCCTGGAAGTCATCAAAGTTCATGTTGTCTTGAATTTCTATTTTGTCATCAGGGGTTGTGGTCTCGTGCCGCTGTCCCTCTGTTATGGAATTAGGGATCGCGGTTCAGTGCCGCAATCCCTCCGCTGTTTCTTCGCTCCTCGCTTCTGGTTTGTGCTGCAGCATGATTACTTTGGCTTGTTCACTATCCTGGCATTGAGGATAATTTTTGTATTGCTAGGTAGTACTCCAATAGGTCGGGAATTGATTACTTGAGCCAATTGACCTATTTGATTCTCCATATTGCGCATCTGCAATTGTAAGGCAATAATTTGATTAGAATTGGCTTGAACAGCAACATTAGTAGCTTGAGAGGAATTCATGAAGCTAATTAAAGTTTCTTCAAGCCTAGGAAGATGATTTGAAGCCTGTTGCTCTTCAAAAAATTGTTGTTGAAGGCTTTGTGAGGAGTTTATGAAATTGTTGAGCGCCTCCTCAAGTTTAGGAGAAGAAACTTGGTCCAAATGTTGATGGAAGTTTGAGGCATTGTTCCACTCCGATTGCCATACTTGTTGATTTCTCCACTCATCTTCGGGGTGAGTTCTCCATCTTTCATGCATATAATAGCAAGAGTCATTCGATGAATTATCATCAAAATAATTTATTGCTTTATCATAATAAGAACAATCATTGGGTCGGTGAAATTTTCCGCTATAACAACATGAGATGCAATAATTTTCTTTAAATTGATTATGACTTGCTATAATTACATCCCTAAAAGGTCCACCTAACCAATTGAAATTCTCTTCCATTATATCCAACACTCAATTATAACCCAAAAAATCAAAAAGTAGAATATATACAAAAAATAAATAAAAAATAAATTAATAAAAAAATAAAATTAAAAAAATGACTAGTCAAAGAAAATTGCTTAATATTAAAGTTAGCGGGATTTATGTACTTGGTCCCCGGCAACGGCACCAAAAATTTGTTGCGATAAAATTGAGAAGCAAGCAAATAAGCACGCAAGCATACATATAGTTTGAAGTAATAAAGTGATGAATATCGAGATCGTTCCCACGAGGACCGTGTCAAATTCCACTAAACAATAATCCAAACAATTAATTCTACGCTAGGCAAGTCCTAAATTAAGAATGCAATTAAAAATTAAATTAATAAGTAAACAAAAATAGGAAAGAAAATAATAAAGTCAATTAATATTTATGGACCTAGGACTCACAACATCCCTCAATCCTATTCCTAATCCCAAATCGACTCTCTATATGTAATTGATTGGTTAGTTATTATCCTAGGGTTTTATATCTCCTCACCTACCTCTCGGCTTAATAAGGACGTACTTCTAGGACGATGTTCACCACTCTATCTCTAGGTAATTAATATTAAGAAGCTCATTGAGCTTGAATCCTAATCTGGATACCTAGGGTGATAGGCTAATCTCTCGATACTTTTCACAAATAATCCCGACCTCTTGGCATGAATTATCCTAAGTTATACTATCTCTGGCACGATTACGACTTCGTCTCTCGAGTTCATCGAATCTCCTATTCAATCTAATGGGTGATCGGGCCACTAGAAAGCATAAAGAAATGATAATAGCATAAATAACATAAGTGTAACCAATTAACATGCAAAGATGGAATTGAAATTAAGAAATCGGAAAGAGTTTCATTGCTCACTCTAGGCAACTAAGGTTTTATTTCATAATGAAATTAAAAAGAAACACCAAGAATAGATTCAGATACATCATGACTAAGGAAAGAAAAGAGGAAAGGAAGAGAAAACTCTTGGATATTCGAAGCCGATCTCTCGATCCCGAAGCCTTCTTGAAGCACGTCGAACCTCTTCTTCCCTTGAAGCGGTGATTAACCCGATCTCTCTCTTGGTAGCAAAAAGATATCTAAAGAACTGATAGTAATTGTTGGATGGATGGAATATTTGCTGAATGAATCCCGGAAGAGCTTGCTTGAAAGTCTACTTACAATGCCTGGAGGATATTTAAAAATATTTTTACAATATATCCTTTCCTCCTTCCAATCTTGAAAGATTCTCTCTTTCCCCACCGATTTGAATCGAAATCTTCTCAGCCCCAAATCTTTCTTAATCTTCAAAGAAATATTTTGAGTGATATTTGGGTTGATGGACTTTGATTCGGTAATAAATATCCCGGAGTTCACTGCTGAGTTGTCTGGGATCGCGGTCCTGTGTTGCAATCCCTCTTCACTGTCTCTATTGGTGGCGCGGCCACGTGCTGCAGTCCCACTGGTTTACTCTTTTGATCTACTTCATTCTTCATTCAGGATTCATATTTATGGCCTGGTTGGTCTTCAAATATGTACCTACATCACAAAATACTTTAGAAGTACCAACATTTTTAAAATAAATCTGAATTTTACAACTTGTTCAATTCCAACTCCGTTATATTCAACAAGGAAAGATTACCCAATCAAGCACATAAACCAAGTCAAACTTGATCAATTCATTTAAATCTAAGCTCGAAAAGCATGTAATTAATCAGTCTTTTGCATAATTAACAAGAGGTTAAAAATAGGAGTTGAATTCAATTGCATTGTATCTCATGCAATAAATCACACCATAAATCTCCACAATTCAATGTGTGATTTATGGCGGGAGTTAAAAATAGGAGATGAACTTTGACCATTTTGGATCAGGTTTTGGCCTTGCTTCCCATTTGGGTCCATCATGGGTGAACATAGACCCAATAGGCCTGTCCAATAATAAATCTTCTGTAGATTTACTTGACCTTGTGATTTTGGCCCTATTTGCCTTGAAGTTGTTGCACCATGATGTTTTGAAAGATTCTTCCTTATCATTCGAGGCCTTCTCAAGAATGCCATCTTCAACTTCTCAAGATTGTAAGCTACCCATTTCCTCGTGTGGAAACAAATACTTTCTCCACTTTATATTCATGGGAAACATCACATTAATTTTCTTGTTTTTCCCTATGCCCATTCTAATGCTTCTATGTGCTTCTAGTTTGGTTCGAGTCGTGCTTGATATTTCTTCTGTTGTGGTCCCACATCTTTGCTTTCTCCAGCTTGAAGAAGAATTATTACTTGTTCCTAACATGTATTATTCAATGTAAATTGTTGCTTCATTCTTGATTTGGTCATTGGCAAGTAGGGATCTTAGTTCTTCGAATATTGTCTTCAAAACTTGGGCTGATATCATCAATACTTTCAAGGAAAGCTTGATCGACTAGATAATTTTCTGCTGTCGTTGGTGTTGGCTAACTTGATTGCCGTCATGTTAATATAGACACTGTTGAACTAACTTAACCTTTTGTGGCAAGAAAAGAAACTAATTTACTTGACCATAAAGGAAAAAACTTGAGCATAAAGCAAAAACATTCCTGGAAAATAGCAAACCACAACTTAGTGCCTAGAAAATAGGAAATGACTCGATTTACTTGAAAAACAAGCTCCTGAAACATCTAACAATCTCCTACTGGTTCAGGAGCTACATAGTCCTATTTTCTCTTGAAGCATCTCAAATCTCTTAACATGGATGGACTTGGTGAAAATACATGCAACTTGATCTTCTGTCTTGCGATATACTAGCTTCACTTCGCCATTTTTTTGTACCAGCCTCAAGTAGCAATACTTGACATTAAAATGCTTAGTTCTTCCATGAAACATTGGATTTTGTGATAAAGCTAAGGCAGCTTGATTATCCACGGATATCTCAGTAATGTCTTCTTGCTTCAGCTACAAATATTGCATCAGTTTCCTCGGCCAACATGCTTGATTGACTGCTGTAGTTGCTGCCGCAAATTCAGCTTCTGTAGTTCATTGTGCGACAACTTCTTGTTTCTTTGAGCACCAAGAGAAGCATGCTTGTCTAAACGCAAACTTTACATCCATTTGGTGAACCTTCCACCCATTTTGTGCAGCCAAAGCAAGAAGCATTCTGATCGTATCCAGTCTAGCTACTAGAGCAAAGGTCTCAGAGAAATTCACTGCCCAGACTTGTGAATAACCCTTCACCAGTAGTCTGGTTTTGTACTTACTCACCGAGCCATCAGAATTGAGTTTGGTCCTAAAATCCCAATTGACTCCAATAACCTTTCAATCTTTGGGCTTCTCCACTAGCTCCCATGTCTTATTTTTCTCTATCGTGGCAAAATCCTCTTTCATTGCATCTATCCATTTTTTTCTGCTTTGGCTTATTCATATCCTGAAGTTCAAAAACAACAACATTGCATCACCGATAAATATCTATGAGTGATCTTGTACCTCTCACAGGTTGGTCATCCACTAATTCATCAGGCTCCAAGTACAGATCCTGACGTTCAACCTTAAGACTCTTTTGTCCAGTCTCACTATTCATGTTCAAGAAGCTGAACATCTCTACTTGTCACAATCTTTCCTGTCTGAGGCTGAAAGATTCTGTAAGCTTTGAACAGCAAACTGTAACTAATGAAGATTCGTGTCTTAGCCTTCTCATCAAGCTTATCCCTTTTCACCTGTGGAATATGAGAAAAACACAGATATCCAAGGACTTTGAGATTTTTCAAAGTAGGCATAACACCATACCAAGCCTCAAATGGAGTCTTCCCTTCCACTGCCCTGGTAGGCAGGCTATTTAGCAGGAAACAGATGTATTTGTTGCTTCTGCCTAGAACTTCTTTGGTAGATTCTTCTCATGCAACAAGCACCTTTTCATCTCAATAATTGTTCTATTCTTCCTCTCACCGACTTCATTTTGCTGTGGTGAGTAAGGAGCAATGAGTTGATGCTCAATCCACCTTCTTCATAGAAGAAATTAAACTTTTCTGAAGTGTACTCTTTTCCATTATCTGATCTGATGACTTGGATCTTGCAGCCACTCTGGTTCCCAACCCATCTCTTAAACTTCAAAATACTTCAGTAACTTCGGACTTTAATTTCATGAAATAAATCCAACACATCCTTGTCAAATCATCAATGCAAATAATAAAGTACCTTACCATTCATTGATTAGGTTACTTGTGGACCACAGAGATCTGTATGAATCAGTTGCAGTTTCTCTATAGCTCTCCAGGTAGACTCCTTAAAGATAAATCTGGTTTGCTTGCCTAGTAGACAAGCCTTTCTGCTCGGGAAATGCTCTTCCAAATTTGGTAAGCCAGCTGCCATCTCATTTCTTTGCATGTACAACAATGCTTTGTGATGAAAGTGTCTCAATCTCTTGTGCCAAGTCTAAGAAATATTAACTTGACCTTGAAATGCTACTTGCTCCATCTCCAGTGGATTCAAAATGAAGCTTTTATCCTGTGTCTTGATTCTAAATAACTCCAAACCACTTGGATCATTGATCAGACACTTTCATTTTTTGACTAGTAGTTTGAACTCTTTTTCAAGCAACTATCCGACACTTAGAAAATTTTGATCAATTTCAAGAGCATACAAAATTTCAGTGGTCAGCTTTGAACTTGTGTAGCTTTCAATGGCTACTCTCCCTTTCCCTTTCATAGAAATATAGTCTTCATTTCCAATTCTGACTCTTGAAGCTACTAATTTATCAAGCTCCTTGAAGAGCTTCTCATTGCTTGTCATATAACTTGTACAACCACTATCAATGAGCCAGATACCACTTGAAACTATGAGGTAAAACAAGATGCGACAAAGAGTTGTTGTACCACTTATTGGACTGTAACTTGTGCCTCTCCTTGTTGTAGAGTATCCTTCTCCTTATAGATGATCTCAGCATGCCCCGATTTTTGACACTTCCTGCATTTCATGATGGGTTTTCTCTAGCATTTCTGATGAGGCTGATTTCTCTTACCACAATGCTTGGAAAAGACAGCTATCTCTCGAGCATAACTTTAGGGGGGAAAAGCATTAATGGTACAGAAAGTTTGACTAATGTTACAATATGGTACAAAATCTTTAAAACGTTACAAAATGGTATAAAATCTTTGAAAAGTTGACACCAATAGTACAAATTGTTATTTATTTATTAACGCCATTAACTGCTAGTGATGTGGTGCCTACGTGGACGGTGATTTGGAAAATTGAATGACATGGCAATAAAAGCCTAAAAACAAGCAGCAATAGTATAAAAAATATGGCTAATGTTACAATATTGTACAAATTTGTCAAAATGTGATAGTATAGTACAAAATTTTTATATTTTTATTATGCCTATATTTATTGTCAAATAAAATCTTAAGTCCATTCATCTACCTTTTCCCCTCACAAACTCCCATATTTTATGATAATCATCAATCGACTTTGCTGCAATCTTCACAATCTTAAAATTCCTTAGAGAGTAGGGAGACTAAGGCCGTCATGGTAACTACTCGTAAAGACCTCATAGTCACAGATATGTGAGAGGGTTACTTGACTTGATGTTCTTCCACTACTTAAGTTAAAAATTATTGTATACAGTCCATCCGGTGATATAATTTTTATATTTATGATCCTAAATATCATATCGATGACGGTGACAATGATATTAGTGGTAATGTGTCATTGGAAACTTTGAAATTTCTAACAAAATAAAATAATATCATAAATTTAAATATTTTATATAATTTTATAAGTTTTTGAAGATATTGTATCGTATTATAACATTAGTCAAACTTTTTGTATCATTGGTGCTTTTTTCCTAGGTTTTTATTGTTATATCATTCAATTTTCTGAGTCAGCAACCACTTAAGTGCCACATCAGCAGCAACGTAAGTGCCACGTTAGTAATTACTAATGACGTTAGTAGTTAATTAACAGTTTGCACCATCAATGTCAACTTTTCAAAGGTTTTGTACCATTTTATAATTTTTTAGAAATTTTGTACCATATTGTAATATTAGTCAAACTTTTTATACCACTAGTGCTTTTTCCTGGGAGCTCAGCCTCAACGGGCGTTTTTGTTGTTGTATGTATAGGAGCTGCTTTCATTTGCAGCAACCTCTGAGTTGCTAGTATTCCATTTCTTTCCTTTCCACTTCATGCCTTCTCCTCCAGAGTTCAGGTGCAATTTGGCTTGCAAGGCTCCTTCAACAGTTCCTTCTTGCCTCATCATTCTTCTTTGCTCTTCAGCCTGCAGTGCACAAAACAACTCTGCCAACTTGATCTCTGATAGATCTTTAGTATTCTCCAAAGACGCAATAGTTGCCTCAAATCTTTTAGGCAAGATTACAATAATTTTTTACACTAATCTACTAGCATCAAGTTCAGTGCCAATTACCTTTAACTTGTTGGCAATATCAATAAACCTATATGAGTACTGCTTTATGGTTTCTAACTCATTCATTTGCAGTCTTTCAAATTATCTTATTAAATTCAGCACCTTCATGCATCTGATCCTTGTATCTCCTTGATACTCAGCCTTGAAAAAAAAAATCCCATATGGCTTTTCCTAACTCACACGACATGAATCTACTAAAAATAGTTAGAGAAACTGTAGGAAAGAGACAAGCCTTAGCGTTTGCTTTTCTTGTCTTCTTCTCCTTGTGGATTTTGATATGAGCCATGGTTGGATTTGCCAACAGGGGAAGAACTTCGTAGTCTTCTTCCACAGCTTCCCACGAATCGCAACCCTTCAAATAAGCTTCCATCTTAATTGCCCAAGCTTGATAGTTTTCACCATCAAACATTGGTGGAGCCATTATTGAGAAGGCACCTACTTCCATTTGGTTAATAGCTTTTTGTAGAAGTAGATTTAATCGGTAGTGTTTAGGGATCACTCAGATAACAAGTCTCTCACAGGCCCCTTAAAAGTAAAAGGGCTATGATACCAATGTTAATTTAAGTTGCAAGAACACACACTTGAATTGGAAAAAGGATATTTCATTAACTTGAGCTCCTGAGAATATATATAGACATTGATGAACTAACTTAACCTTTTGTGGCAAGAAAATAAACTAATTTACTTGACCATATAGGAAAAAACTTGAACATAAAGGGAAAACATTCCAAGAAAATAGCAAACCACCACTTAGTTCCTAGAACATCTAATAGACTCATATATATATACATGCATAATTTTTTCTACCAAGAAACCTCTGTTTAAGGTGTGACTTTGTTGAGCATTATCATCAAGAGCACAAGTGTTTCATGCC
>JAOYND010000027.1:4393754-4404463 GCA_025802135.1 Lagerstroemia fauriei | reverse complement strand
TTGGGAAGAAGAGAGGAAAAGAGAGATCGCGTGGGGGAGCTTCTCGGCCGACTGGGGCGAGCTGTGCCCGAGCTTTGTTTTTATCGACCAGAGATCGCAGGTTGAACCTGCGATCTCCGGTCGGATGTGCCAAAACGCTGCGTTTCATTAAATGAAACGGCGCCGTTTCTGATTTTCCCGAGCTGAGGTCGCACGTTGAACATGCGTTGTCATTTCCAAATAGAGATCGCGTGTTGAACATGCGATCTATTAACGGTAATGACGGAAATAGTTTGAAAAGAACGGTTTTTAAAGAAATATTTCGGAAATACCGTACATTTCCCAGTGCTCGCTCGTGTTTTTTTTTTTTCCCCCACTTCATCGGTGACAGAAGACAGCATTGATTCATGGTTATAGAAAGGAGAAGGATCTAGGAGGAAGAAGAAAAGCTTCTCTCTCGTTCCGTTAGATCCAATTTCCGTTGCTCTTCCCCCAGATCTGTGCGGACTGTCGATCCCGCGCTCAGCTCCTTCCTCTCCCAGGTTCGATCCGATTCGTAGCTGAAGCCGCCGGTTCCAGATGGATTCAATCATTAACCCGTTCTCCACCGGGACGCGTTTGAGGTGAGTCCCCGCATCGGTGGTGTTCTCGTTCCGTTGGATCGGATGCAGCATTTTGCTCCATGTGATTTGTTTTACTGTGATTTACGGCAAGCGATTTGCGCAATTCTGGCTAAACCTGATGAAATCAATGGCGACTCTAGTGAATTAGCAAGGTCGGATGGGCTTCCCAGCATTTTTCTGTTTGTGAGAGCTGTTAGATTCCGCGGAGTGACCCGAATATGAAATTTGGGGTGGCTCATAGTTTCTATAGGTCCGACGGAATAACAGTCTGGTGATCTGTTAATGCATGTTATTAAGTTGATTCAGTGACTAATGCTGTGTCCTCACTGGCTATCATTTAATGCAAATTTAGAATTTTTAGTGGTGTTGGACAAATAGGGGACTAGAACTCAGGACTAAAGGGGAAGAGTTGAACTGCTGAACCTAGTTATCCGTGATCATGTGCACGTCTCTCTTTCTTTGTGCATTGTCATGGTTGCTGTTAAGGCAAACTACTGCATAGTACATGTAATTCCCTGACCAAGTGTAAGTGCTAATTTGAAGCTAGGCCAGCTCGGGTGTAAAATATTATCTTTGTATCTGCCATTGGCAGGCAGCTATACCTGTGCAACCGTCTGAATTGTAGCTTATTGTGTGTTCAATTTTTAATGACCTGTAGACTATGACACGTGCGTTGTGCATTGAACAAAATGTCTTCCTTGCATTATATAGATCCACGCACGTGGCATCTTTTTTTTAGTGTTAAATAAAATTTTCATATATGAAGCACCAGGAAGGTGCAAAAACACAAAATGTATTAAGGCTTTACAAAAAGGTTCATGACTTGGCACAAAAACCAGCGTGTTCACAAACCGATGAACCCCCACTATACCCTTGACTATACCAAAAATACATATCTCTCATCCATGTATCCATAAATCTACTATCCATGCATGTGGTACCTATTAGATCATATCTTCTGCATAATAATTTATCTGTGTAGAAGATCTCCAATACCAATTGAAACATGCAACTCTTATTCTAGAAGATCTCCAATACCAGAAGAATATATGTCCCTTCAAACCCATGATTCCTGCTTCTAGCCCTCTTTTTGGCCACTTTTTCAGCTTTAAACATTGTGTTTGTAGGTGAAGGTTTAATTCAGTAAAAGATTTCCTAGTTGTTTTGGTAAAGCTATGAATTTTGTTATGCTCATTTAATTGCTAAAGAGACCTTTTTCTCCTATTTTATGCATTTTATTGGACACTGGGAAACAGCTTGAAGCCAAATTCCTTTGATTGCTATAAAGCTCACATATTCTTAGGCGTCTGACATGATGAGCTTCCTCTTACATCATTTTGAAGTTTTTGCTGCCTGTTGTGTAGTGTTTGGTGATTATGGACTTTTGGGCTTCACCTTTGTCAAATTTTTTATTACTTGTCCTTTCCTGGTTTTATGATCTTAATCTGGAGGGTTTGATTTTGTTTTCATTTTGCAGTCTTCATATTCGATCTCTTTGTGGTGTAACTTGAGTTGTAAGTATTTCTCCTTCCATCATCTATGCAGGGATATGATACGGGCAATACGTGCCTGCAAAACTGCAGCGGAGGAACGTGCAGTTGTTAGAAAAGAATGTGCAGCAATACGTGCTGCAATCAATGAAAATGATCAAGATTACAGCCATCGGAATTTGGCAAAGCTCATGTTTATCCACATGCTTGGTTACCCCACTCATTTTGGTCAAATGGAGTGTCTTAAGTTAATTGCATCTTCTGGGTTTCCAGAGAAGAGAATAGGTTATCTTGGTTTGATGTTGCTCCTTGATGAGAGACAAGAAGTGCTTATGTTGGTGACAAATTCTTTGAAGCAGTATCCAGCCACAAACAGATTTTTCTTGCCATTCAGTACTTCTGATGTGCCTCATGCTTTTATTTTAACTGCAATTTATATATCTATGTTATGTCATAACCAGGGATTAAGTTTAAAATGTTCCTCTTGGCTTGTAGCGACCTTAACGTTCACATAGAGATCTCAATCACACGAACCAGTATATTGTTGGACTTGCTCTTTGTGCTCTTGGAAATATATGCTCTGCAGAAATGGCGCGGGATCTAGCTCCCGAAGTGGAGAGGTTGTTGCAGTTTCGAGATCCCAACATTCGAAAAAAGGTGAGATCTTCATCTTTATATGGGATTTTGAACACAACCATCACATTGGAAATGACAAGTTGTTTCACTTGCATTGTTTGCTTGAATTTCGGGGCATTGCTTGGCTAGAGATAAATCTGTCTGTAGACTAGTTTTATGCTCACAAATGTGCATCAAGGCCTATGTTGTCAGTGGCATACTATGATGCGAGTACTCACTTGCATTGAAGCCCATCAATGAATTCAGAAATGAGTTAGAAAATTGAACATGTGTTTTCAACTGGATTTCACCAAAATTCACATTGTTACGAGTTTCTCACAACATTTGTGTCTTGTCATGTCTAATACTTTCCTGTTTCATTCCTTTCTATTTGCCAAAAATCCTGTTAACTAATGCTCCTAAATGCTAACCGAAACAATGTGAAGCTCATAGTTGCAAACTCCATATGTGCCCCTTTCTGTCTGATTGATGGCAAGATTGGTTATCTTTAGTTCCTTCTAATGGAATTATCTACTACTTTTCTCTTAGAGTTGTCGTTTCTGCAGAAGAAATATTTTTCACTTGCTCTTATGAGGTACTTTTTCTGTGATTGGTAGAATGTTAGAAGTAAACACCTTCATTAACTGTTTTTCCCATCTGCTACCGATTGTGTTTACTCATTTTTTGTTATAAGCATTTACTTTTTGATCACATATGATAGGAATTTCTTGGTATTGGCTTCTTTCTTATAATTTGGCTTACCGGTGTTGAAAGAATTATTCAAGCAAACAAAGTCAGTTTCACATAAAATTTTAGTTCCCCTAAGATTGGCCAGGGTATTGAATCAAACTTGCATGCGATATGTGAAACTTATAAATGATATAGATGGCTTATTATTTTTGGCTCATTATGGTATAGTTGTTAGCATTTTGTTCGTTATGTGTGTTTTAACTGCTTTTTCTACCATTGATCTAACTCAAGTTTATACATTCTTTACAGGCAGCATTATGTTCTATAAGGATTGTTAAGAAAGTCCCAGATCTTGCTGAAAATTTTATAAATCCAACTGCTTCCTTGCTTAAGGAAAAGCATCATGGAGTTTTAATTACAGGCATTCAACTATGTACAGATCTCTGCAAACTTAGTTCTGAAGCACGTGAATATTTCAGAAAGGTAGTTGATCATTGCTGCATCAATATGTTATTAAATGTTAGAAAAATGCATCACTAGAACATATGAAAATGCTAGCTGTGTCTTTTGCAATTGAGAGTTTCTAACTTTATTCAGATTATCATTTAGACGATCTCATGGTAAAAAATGGATAAAGGCTGGGCTCAAGATCATTCACTGAATGCAAATCATGTAGTTTCTCAGGGATGCTCATTTATTTCTTATATTCCTTTGTTATTTCTGTTGCCTATTTCCTTTATGTTCTTGAAAAGCTCATATTTATGTCATGAACTAGGGCTAGGTGAGAACTTAAAACAGAACTTTGTTAAGGAAGTCAAAAGTGCTCTGTGTTGCTTATTTTGCTCTATCTTTTTTGCTCTTTGAATAAGTTCTGTATAGATCTTATTAGTATGCTAAAGGTGTTTAAATTGCTAGATAAGTTTCTCCCATTCTTTTTTTCTTCTTTTTTTAATGGCTTATGCTTTCTTTGTGCATTCATCTTTTATTTGATGAAATTATTAGCAGTACTATGTATTTGCTGCATTGTTCGAATCAAGCTTTGAGAAGATCTAAGTTGGATGCAGGACTCTAGTTAGAAGTTCTTGAGAAGAATTTCAAGCATGCTTTTGATGCTGGTCTTCCTAAGATTTGCTTTGATAATTTTCTTATCTTCATTATGGTGTAGAAGTGCACTGTGGGTTTGGTAAAAACACTCAGGGATGTTGTGAACAGTCCATACTCTCCTGAGTATGACATTGCTGGCATCGCAGATCCTTTCCTCCACATTAGATTGCTTAGACTCTTGCATGTCTTGGGTCAAGGAGATGCCGATGCTAGTGACTGTATGAATGACATACTTGCTCAGGTAAGTCCTCTTCCAATTTTTGATTTGTGCTATTTTTCTTCAGAGTTGAATTGTGAAAACCATCATAAATTGACTAATTGGAATTAGTTTTTTAGTTTGATATAGTTTGGACATATGAGTGATTATGATTATGAATCACTAGAGAATTGAGGCTCTTCTAGATAATTGAACTGGCATCATGTTTCCTATTCAAGTGGAGGTGCTAGGAAATGTAAGCTTTTTAAAGTGAATTATATGTTAATGACTAATGTTTCTCCAATGTTCAATTCTGGAATTGGTGTTTCCATATAGTAAAAGGAGAAACAAGATGGAATTTAGTCCTTTGCTAGGGAAAATGATGTTCCATCTTTTCATGCTTCTTCGCTGTAGAAGTCTGTCCATTTTCTATATATATTTATATTGATTCTCAAGTGTCATGATTTTCAGAACTTATGAATGTTTTGGTCCATATATTTCAGCATTGATGACGCAATTATTGTATCCTCACTCCTATTTGACCTGCTAGTCTTGGTCTTCTACAGGTGGCATCAAAAACAGAATCAAACAAAAATGCTGGGAATGCAATTTTGTATGAATGTGTAGAAACTATAATGAGCATTGAAGACAATGGCGGGTTACGTGTACTTGCCATCAATATCTTGGGAAGATTTTTGTCCAATCGTGACAATAATATTAGGTATTTTCCTTTATACTCAAGATGACCTTACGAAAGAATTCTTATATTGAAATTCTGGGGTGACAACGGTGACAATGTTGATGGGCATTTTCTTTGATGGTGGTGTCACACTTTGTATGCTATATTCTGGAAAAGGTGGGTCTCTTTCCATGGGTGATCCACCTTGGTCGTGGACCATTGAAATTCCACTTTTATGCCTTTATGGTGAAACTCATAACTCTTTCTCATTTGATAGCATGATCTTTCACTGTTTCTATGGATATCGTACACTTTCTCCATGGACTTTTAAGCTGGATGCTTGAGAATGTTATTGAATAGCTTCATTTTGTCAGATATGTTGCATTAAATATGCTGATGAATGCTATCTCAGTGGATGCCCAAGCAGTACAAAGACATCGTGCAACAATTTTGGAATGTGTCAAGGTAGGTTGGTCAAATTTCATTGGGGGGTAGTCTTGCCTGTTTCCTCCGGTGAAATTTTTTCACCTGCTGGGAAAAAGGTTGGTGGTGTTCATGTACAATTAATGGAGGTTATGACTTGATTTCTCTTTCAGGATTCAGATGCTTCTATTCGGAAACGGGCTCTTGAGCTTGTTTATCTGTTAGTGAATGAAACCAATGTGAAACCACTAACAAAAGAGCTCATTGAATATCTTGAAGTTAGCGAACAGGAATTTAAAGGAGACCTTACTGCCAAAATCTGCTCCATTGTTGAAAAGTGAGTTACTGCTTTTCAAACGGAAGAGATCTTTCAATTTTATAAGTTATCATAAATTCATTTCCTTTTATTAAAATTATCATGGCAAGGATCCTAATGCTTAGTTGCTGATACCTTTTATCATGTACTTTCTGCTTAAAGTTTCTCTGGGCGTTTATAATAGTTGGATGTTACTATATATTTACATAGGCTGGAGGAGTTTTAACTTGGCTATGTAGCCTTGAGTATTTAAACTGCTTCCCCTGGTGATACTATAAACAGTTCTGTGAAGTTTGCTAAGTGATCTTTATTGGTTCAACTTTGAGTTGATTAGTTAACGCAAGTTTCTAACTCTATAATAGAGTTCATTTGTCACTAATTATCATTGCTTTTTTGTCAAGGTTTTCGCCGGATAAAATTTGGTATATAGATCAAATGCTGAAGGTTCTTTCTGAGGTACAGAGCTACCGTTTTAAGTCTCTAGTTTGTTTCTAATTTTTGCACATGATTCTTTTACCTTTGACAATATACTAATCCTTGTAACAAACTTATTTGCATGATCCATTCTGTAATTTCATGCTCCATCAGAGGGATGTTAGCAGGGATTATGCTCATTTTATCTGTTAAATGGCATTAATTACGAGCCGTAACGTGCTTTATCAAACTTTACATTTTCCCATTCCCTTATTGTTGTCCGCCCTTAGCAAATGTTGTACAAAATGATTGGATGGAAGTTGCAATGAATTGTGATCTTGCTCTAATTAGATCAAAATTTTACCTCGGCAGGCTGGGAACTTTGTGAAAGATGAAGTATGCCATGCCTTAATTGTTGTGATAAGCAATGCGGCTGATCTCCATGGTTATACTGTCAGGGCATTATATCGGCTGTTCCAGGCTTCATCTGAACAGGTATTGAACCATTCCTTTGATTGATTGCATATCATTGGTTTGAATTTACATTGGAAGTACATTATGTGCAAAAGTATTTCTTTTGTGCTTTCATCAGGAAAGTCTTGTTCGGGTTGCAGTTTGGTGTATTGGAGAGTATGGGGACTTGCTTGTTAACAATGTCGGGATGCTTGACATAGAGGATCCAATAACTGTGAGTGCATTAATCTTCTTTCACACAAGTCATGGATCTTATTGCATTTGATTTTTGTGAGGAGGAAGGTAAAACTAAGTAAATAAGCAAATCTGTTGTGCTGAATAAGGAGCTTCTGCATATATGCTGCAAGTAATTACTTCCTCTTTTACAAGCAAAAGGTCTGGTTTCTTTATCGAAGAAATAGATGCCAGGCCATTGTTTGAGCCTGTGTGTTAGGGTATTAAATTTCGTTGGGATATCTGGCTTCCTGAAAAGAGTTATATACTTAAATTTGCATGCAGGTAACAGAGTCTGATGCTGTAGATCTCGTTGAGATTGCTATGAAGCAACATTCTTCTGATCTAACCACAAAAGCTATGGCTCTGATCGCCCTGTTGAAGCTTTCTTCCCGTTTTCCGTCTTGTTCAGAGTACGTCTATTCCCCTAAGTAATTGTGATGCATATGTTATTTTCCCCATCTAATTAAGTTCAAAATCACTTTACCCCATCTAATCTTCTAGATGATTTCTGTGAGTTTTTGGCTATAATTCACGATATGTTCCAGTATTGCTGAAACTTTCTTCTTTCCCCCTGTTTTTTTTTTTAAAACATAACTTCTCATCTCAATGTACTTCTTCAAATATAACCAGCCTCCTGTGGATCGTCTTACTCGTTTCTCATTATTTTTTTCTCCTTTTCCTATAGGAGGATTAGGGAGATCATTGTTCAGCATAAAGGAAACTTTGTGCTTGAATTGCAGCAAAGATCCATCGAGTTCAACTCTATACTTGAGAAGCATAAGAACATCAGGTAAAGAGTTGAGCTTTTGTCTTTTGTTTATGAAAATGTTGAGTCTACTCCCTTCTTCTGATTCTCTCATGCAGAAAATTGACAGTTCACCGACTTAAGCAATCGTGCTTTTTCACCATCAAAGCATTTCTAAGGGCATAATGTTCCTGCAGGTCTGCACTGGTTGAAAGAATGCCTGTTCTGGATGAAGCAACTTTCAGTGGAAGGAAGGACAGTTCAGTGCCACCAACTGTTTCAACCTTCCCAGCTTCTTCCCTTAAAGTTCCAAATGGAACAGTCAAACCTGCTGCTGCTCCTGTTGATTTGCTTGATCTAAGTTTAGATGATGTCCCTGCACCTAGCTCTTCTGGTGCTGATTTTCTTAAAGATCTTCTTGGAGTTGATCTGGCACCGTCTTCGGCACCATCAAGTAAGTATGGGAACCAATGAGAAATAATTTTATGTATATGACTTTCCTTTCATGCTAATGAGTTGTGGCTATATGTCGGTTTACAGCACTTAGTGAGCTTTATAAAAATACTTTGACTCAGAGATTGCAGAGAACTTGGAAAAACTTTTTAGTTTTCCTTCTCATAACAGAATAAAATAAACATAGTAGTGTCCTATCAGATTGTTCTTTATAGAGTTGTTTTCTGAAGAGATAGAAGTCTTTTTTTTGGGAAAAGCTAAAGAGATGAAATTTACTTGGAATTTGAACATATTTTCAAGCAAGAAATAGAAACCGGTACCTTTTACCAAAACGAATGTGTCTTAATTACACATACGGGATGATCCTTCAGGTTGTTTTAATTTGACCTGTCATCCTAACCATAGTTATAAACGATGCCGGTGTCAATTCAGATACAAATCAAACTACAAAAACTGGGACAGATGCTCTGTTCGATTTGTTGTCCATTGGATCATCTCCTGTACACAGCAGCTCGCCTGCAGTAGATATACTCTCCCTTAGTCAGGACAAAACACCACCTGTCAATGCACTCGATGGCCTCTTGTCGCCCTCTCCGCCAGCAGCCCCTGCTACCTCTCAGCCCACAGCTGCTCCTGTTCTTGATCTATTGAACGGCCTCAGCTCTAGCCCACCAGCTCCTGGTAATTAATCTCTTTTTTGAAGTGCTTGCAGCATTTTTTTTTTAGTATCTTTTTGTGGATTCCGAAATGGTCCTCATCTATCACTGCTTAAAATATATTTACGAACTTGTATCATTTCTTTTGAGCAGAAAGTAATGGTACATCACCAGCATATCCATCGATCGTGGCATTCGAGAGCAGTAACCTGAGAATAAACTTCTCCTTTTCAAAAACAGCCGGAAACCCACAGACCACGGAAATTCAGGCTACATTTTCCAATTTGTCTCAAAATGTCTACACAGACTTCATTTTTCAAGCTGCAGTTCCAAAGGTAATCAACATATGCCCATCCGGGAGTTCAAATGATCTATTATCTGGTGATTATTCTTTTGTGATTACGAGTTCAAGTCCCATCTTATATTCTTTCTTTGTTTCGTATAGTTTCTTCAGCTACATTTGGATCCAGCTAGCGGCAACACGCTGCCTGCAGGAGCTAAGGAATCTGTCAAGCAGACGCTGAGAATCACCAACAGCCAGCATGGGAAGGTAAGCAGATTGCATGCGTTGGCTCATGGTTCCGAGATGTGCTGAACCTTCAATGTTTTCTGTGGAATTAGATATATTCATTTTTCCATTGGCTTAAAGAAATTCCTTTTGGTTTCCAGAAATCCCTTGTCATGCGCATAAGAATAGCTTATAAGATGAATGGCAAGGACTTGTTGGAGGAGGGCCAAATCAGCCACTTCCCACGCGAATTGTGATCATGAACGAGTGGTCATTGGAGACAATCAGTCGAGCTCCCTCCATGGGTAGTATTCGGTCGAGAAGCTTCCTTTCATGCTATTCAATTCTTCTACCCCTCGGTGGCTTATATCACATCTATGATCGAGGACCCGGTTCTTTCGAGTTTTCCAGTTATGCCGTTCTTTTCCGGAGATTTTTATTTGACAAGTTTCTCTCCCCAAATTAGGTCGGTATCGGTTCGTGTTCTTCGTTGTACATTATTACAAAAAAGGAGTGGAAGTATATGATATGTACAAATATGTGGGAACTGAATTTTGCCTCTGAGATGCAGAGAGAAGGGGGATCTTGTTGAGTCATATATTCCGTTTGGGATCACATTTGAGATTGGCTTCTCTGCCATTATTTGTTTCTCTTTTTTCCTTTGGTCAATGAATCTCTCTTCCAGTTTCGTCTGGCGATTACACGTTGCTAGCAAATTTCAAAATTTTATTATTCAGATTAATCCGAGGACTTGGGAATATTTCTATATGACTTTACAACCGATACGCCCTCGATTTCATGGCACCCAAGTGAAAAAGACATTTGACTCACCAGAGGACTTCTGTTGAATGATCAATGCCGTGCTTCAATTTACAAATACGACCAAAGAGACTATCTAATAATGATCTACAGGTTCTACATCATGAGCTTCTAGACTGGACATCAATGGCGTCATACTGGACATAAAGCCGTTGCTAGGTCCCATTAGAATTTTCCGGATCTCATGCCCGGCCTCCCTTTCGCGGCACTTACTTAGTAAGAGTGGCCTGAACCATTTTTTTTTTCTTGTTTGTGATGATGAGGCATTATTAGAATGGGACAGACATTAAACCCCACTCGAACCCACCA
>JAOYND010000027.1:3813841-3824996 GCA_025802135.1 Lagerstroemia fauriei | reverse complement strand
AACGAACAGATCGACTGCAAAAAGAAAAGGGACCGCGGGCAGGAGGAGGAGGGGAGAGCTTAAACCTCTTGGGTGGCCCAGGGGTAGTCGGGCGCCCGAGCTCCGGGGAATTTTGTGTTGGCTCGGATACTTGTCGTCAGGCGAGGTTTTATAAGAAGAGGTTTGAGTTCGACATTGATAGTGGCCAATGGGCTTGGCGGTGAGGGACGTTATACGATGTGGCCATGCTCCTGGTAATACCGTGCTCTTGCAGTTCGTGACCCGTTCGTTCAGATGACGGAGGCTATATCAGAATTGGTGGGTGGTTCAGCGGTTGTGATTTCATTGATGTGGGGTCCGTTTAACATTAGATTGCACGAATGGAATCGTTTAGTATTGTGTTCCAGTGATACAAGAAAAAACCTTTCTTTTATTGAACAGTACAAATCGATGTGCTTCGGAAGACATACGATTGTGGGGCAAACCGTGAAGCACTCGAAGCTCTCAGAGAGCTCGTCGGCTTCCTCTTATCTACTCTTGCGAAGCTCGGAAGCTCGGCCTCGAGGTAAATGGAGGCTCTCCCGGCCGTGGATCCTCAGTCACCTGGTAATTGCTAGTCACCGATTTTTCTCTCAAATACACTGATGCAATGATATGATTTCGGTCAGCGGCCGGCCAGGAGGTCTGCTTCTTTATGGACCGCCGGCGACTGGAAGGGTACGCTGTTGCTGTGTACCATTGCTCGGTGTGTGCTCTATGTACGCTAACTTATGTGTGAAAATTGTTCTGTATGATGAAGCGTCATCTTTCGCGTGTTGGCTGTTTATGTCTTTCTGATGATTTCTAGTTACTGTTGTTCCACCACCTGTTAAATTTCATTTCTGTTTTGTCCGACCGGCGAGATATAAGAAGCCGCTAACGACTATGCTGGTCGGATACCAACAAGATATAAACATCAGTTTTTTTTTTTAGAAATTCTTGTATGAGCTCGACTGACCACGTCATCTGTAAACTTCACCAATAAATATTAAACACATTATCATTGAACATCATATCACATTTTTATTCATTAATAATATTCACTTTTTAATTATAATTTAAAATATTTACTTACGCATCAAACATTTATTAACTAAGTTTATTATATCATCTATAAGTTCGGCCCACCTAAGAATTTCTCGTTACATGGGAGAGCCTTCTCCCCTCTAGCATTAACAAAACCAGAGGATCTTATGAAAATCCACTAGAAATAGAATACTAGCAACGAAAGACTACCAAATAAGATCAAAAACCCGACTTAACAAACCGAGTTTTTCCCAAGTTAAGAGGAATCCTCTTTTACTCCGATGCTATGACAAGACCCTAAAATACATACGTCTCCTCGTCATTCCCAACCATCCGAACCCGAGCCATCGTGATGCTCCCAGCCATCCCAACCCGAGCCATTGTGACACTCCCAGCCCTCCGAACCCGAGCCATTGTGATACTCCCAACCCTCCGAACCCGAGCCATTGTGATACTCCCAACCCGAGCCATTGTGATACTTCCTGTTGAAGGCCCCTCCTTCACTGTGACTATTCAAGGAAGAGAACTCGAACCTCCTGTCAAAGTCCCGGCCGTAGCAGCTCCTGTCAAAGACTCGGCTGGGGCGGCTCCTATCAAAGACTCGGCCCGTGCTGAAGCGACCACGGCCCCTGCTGAATCCGCCACGGCCCCTGAAGTTATTGTTGCGGAACCCACCCCAGGCTTGCGGGGCTCTTCCCTTGTTGCCATCTAAGAATGGTATGGATGGTAGAAGAAGGATCATTCACCAAGAAAGTCATTTATCATAGATGAAGCGAAAGAGAGTGTTTCGGGAGATTGACAGGACGCCATGGAAGTTCCATGACAAAATAATTCTTTGTCAAGTCGGATGAGGTATCAAAAAATAACATACTTTAGCATGAAAGATGATGAGTCGGTCGATAGAATAGAGTAATCTAAGTCTCAACCGGTTAATTCAGTTACTAGAAACTTACCATTCTTCTGCTCTTCAATGTGAGCTCTTTGATTACCGATCGGGATCGAAGCTTCCTGAGATGGAACATAAATATAAAACGCAAAAGTCAGTACAAGAAGAAACAGCACGTGCTGCTGAATCATAGCAGGAGATCATCAGAGACAGGAAAAGGGCTCCCAATTCTCACATCTGTCTATCAGTCCACGACAGTTTATGTTGATTCTGTTAATCTACTATCCGTTAGGCAAGGAAAACTTAGCATTAATTACCTCAAGGGCAGCACGTACAGGGCTCTCTGACTCAAACTCGACGATGCCATAGCACAAACCCTGAAATGACATGGGAAAGAACCATAAACAAGAAAAAGTTGAGAACTCAAGAACTGCAGAGTTCACAGGCAAACAGATGGAAATGGATAACCAACCTTACTGTTTCTTGCTTGAATGCCGTCATGTTTGATCGAGCGAATTCTCTTGAAGGCTGCTTTGAGCCGGTCCGCATCGAGTGGCACGTTGCCGACAAAGATAGAGTGCCGCTTCACTGAGAAATAACAACTAATATCAGAAAGAGAGAGCGATAGACAGATGATTCATTCTTCAAATGCATAACAAAGGAAAGAAGATGAATCCACCTGCTTGACTGCCGATCTTTTCTGCAGTAGCATTGCCATTGGGGACAGATTGGGCTGGCGCTTCAGGTTCAACAGCAGGCGCAACGGGATTCTCCATCACTTTAACAGGCGAAGCCCTTATTTGAAATTGAGCAGAGTCATTTCTGAGAGCATTTACCTGCAAAAAATAGATGATAAGAGAGGGAACGCAAAATAGTTCAGAGATTTCAAACATGCAAGTTAATTCATATCACTTGAGAGAGACCTGGCATCTGTACTTACAAAGGACTTCTTAGAACCATCTCCTTGGATGGCGGGAGGAGTGACAGTGGCTGGGTAAGAAGCATCATTTGTGCTCGAATCAGCAGGGGACTCCACAGAAGTCTCATGAGTTAGAAAGTAACTCATTCGGTAGTAGAGAGAAGTACATCCTCCATGGCCACATTTTCCAAAGATGAAGTATCCCATTTTCCATAGATGAAGCAACTGGAGCCTTCCCATTTTCCATAGATGAACTATCATTACAAACATTCTAACCAGGTAAGAAGCAACTGGAGCCTTCCCATTTTCCGTAGATGAAGTATCCCCTTCCCTGTTAGAAAGTACATCCTCCACGGGCACATTCTCCTCCACCAGTTTTTCAGAAACCTCTGCAAATTCAGATTCGGAGTTATTTAGAGGAGGCGGCATCAAAGAGAACACAAAGAAAGCTCGATTCAAGATGGGTTGCAGATAACTTTACCAGGTTCAGAGGTCACAGGAGCTTCTGGAGCTTCAGCAATGTCACCACTTGTTACTAGAGAGACAGGTGCAGCAGATTTTCCATCTACGTATCTGAACATGTCGTTTAGGACATAATAGCCTGTGTCTTCAGGGGCCAAGAAGAACGACTGTGTGAACATCCTTCGGGCGCCATCCTCTCCTGTTAAGACACCAGTCACTAGAACAGACACCCCCGCCTTTATAGGAAGCCTGGGCATCTGCAGTCATGATCTCGGCTTTGTACTTGTCGTAATTCAGGGACTGAATATTTTCATTGATGCCCTGCAGAAGATAACAGGGAGTCACACATAGGTAACAAGTACAATGGAGGAGGAGGGAGGGGGAGGGGAAGTATTCTAGACCATAGTCAAGCTTTCAGTTAAAAATTCAATCTTTCATCGAAGGAATTTAACTAAATTGAACAATTACTTTACCAAAGACAGCCCTCCATGAATCAATAAATTGAAATCCCCATTCACTTCCAATTACTATTTACCTGAACACATTTATAATTGTCCTCATCCTAATGCAACACAAAAGAAAACTTATGTGTCTATTACGAATCAGGTCCACATGATAAATTAATTATCAGTATCCCTAACTTAAACAGATTTTCAACTTATTCCTCAGTTGCTGCAACTTTTAACCGGATAGAACTCAAGATTACTTTAAAGAAATCGAATCGTTGCAGACAATTCATTCCAAAGAAGAGACTCCACATGTGCCAAAAACTGTTCTACTGACAAAATAGGCATGTATACTAATTTTAATCAACCAAGAATGTAAAGTCCGTTCACAATATACAAGTGTTACCTGCACAGTGGTGATGGAGGTCATCTCACCATCGGGGCCAGGCCTGCTAATTTCGCTCCCTTCTTGGTAGAATTTATGAACTAGATCAGGAGAGCTAATGAGCATCGGATAATATTGCCTGATGAAGGCGTTGCCCACCTCCATCGGGTCGGGCTGAGCAAGGTGGCCATTGGTCTGTGCCGCCATACCTGCAAACAAGAAACAGACTTTTAGCATTATCTTCGACATATTTCTGATTCATGCTCATGCAAAGGGATTAGGGTTTAAACCATAATGCAGTTTCCAACTAAAAGAAAACACTCAAATCATTGCCAGTATATATCCATCATTAAGTTTGTAAATGTTGTGGGTCCAATCCAATCAACAACGTGGGATCAATCATATCAATCAAGCTCAGATAATTCAATAAATATAGAACCCTGATCGGAAAAACAGAGAATTATCCTATGTTTACCACTGATACTCGTACTCGCACTTTTAAAAAGCAAACTTTTCCTCTCCAATCTGAGAAGAGAAAGCAGAAGTTTGTTGAACTTACACACAAATACTCGATGGTAAAACGGCCGGCTTACCTCATGGTTCTTGTGCATCGTGATCACATAAACAAAGAGCAGCTCTAAAATGTAAAAATCAAACAGTACTTCAATCAGGGCAAGCAAATTCACCAACAGAGATTCCCCGTAGGAGTACAAGGCGGACCCTAGCGGTTGCTCTCAAAGGTCGAAACCTTATTAGCGGTGCCCAAGATCTATATTGAAGAGAAGCCCAAAACGCCCCACAGAGCCAGAAGGCCGGAGAATCCGACAGCAGAACTAGCAGTCAATCAACGAAAAATCGAAGCTTTCCTATCCCTCCGCAGGGACAACCAACATTAACCGAACCCGAAACAGCAACGAATTGACTGCTGTAAACAAACGCAAACTTTTCGAGGTGAAACGAATAGAAGAAGAGAATGAACAGATGGTCGGTTGCGGAACCTGATACTTGCTTAGAACTGAAGTCGAGACTTTATGTAGATAGGACAATTCTTTTTTGACCCTATTTGTAGAGCTCATCCAACGCCTCATGGAAGGCGGTTCATGCATTCGTGCATGCAATTTGTTGAGCTGGCATTAACGAAAAGGTGGTGTTGGACTCAACATTTGGGCAACTTTATCCCACATGCATTTATATTAATTTTCAAGTTGCTTCCACCTTAATTTAAATACTTAACCAACAAGAAAAATCTTTTAACCGACTTAATCAATAAAAGTGACTTTACATTCAACAAGAACAATGAGAAAGCTTAAACCTCTTGAGTTGCACAGGGGTAGTCGGGCGCCCGAGCTCTGGGGAATTTTGTGTTGGCTCGGATGCCTGTCGTCAGGCGAGGTTTTATAAGGAGAGGTTTGAGCTCGACATTGATAGCGGGCTTGGCGGTGAGGGACGTTACACGATGTGGCCGTGGTCCTGCTAACACCGTGCTCTTGCAGTTCGTGACCCGTTTGATTAGATGACAGAGGACAGATCAGAATCTGGTGGACCGGTCCGGGGTTGTGATTTCATCGATGTGGGGTCCGTTGAACATTAGATTGCACGAATGGAATCGTTTAGCACTGTGTTCTAGTGACACAAGAAAAAATCTTTCTTTTATTGAACACTACAAATCGATGTGCTTCGGAAGACAAACGATTATGCGGCAAACCGTGAAGTGAAGCGCTCGAAACTCTCAAGAGAGTCTGTTGGCTTCTCTCTTATCTACTCTTGCGAGGCTCGGAAGCTCGGCTCGAGGTAAATGGAGGCTCTCCTGCCCGTGGATTCTCAGTCCCCTGGTAATTATTGCCAGTCACGATTTTTCTCTCAAATGCACTGATGCAATGATATGATTTTGGTCAGTGGCCGGCCAGGAGGTCTGCTTCTTTATGGACCGCCGGCGACTGGAAGGGTACGCTGTTGCTGTGTACCATTGCTCGGTGTGTGCTCTATGTACGTTAACTTATGTGTGAAAATTGTTCTGTATGATGAAGTGTCATCTTTCGCGTGTTGGCTGCTTATGTTTTTCTGATGATTTCTAGTTACTGTTGTTCAAAAGAGCCTGTTTGGAATGCCCATCGTGATTCGTGGTAGTACAAAGGCCAATCATTTGAACAGCTAATTTCCACCACGTGTTAAATTTCATTTGTGTTTTGTCCGATCGACATTTGAGATACTGTTTCATGTCGTAGCTCGCAGGTCTTCTCTGACTTGTCTAAGGTCGATGTCATTTTCGAGCTCCCGGCAGTCTTACAATAAACAATGCCTCCACTTCAAACCACAGGAACATCGGCTGTTTAAGGTCGTCTTTGTTGTGCTGCTCCCCTTTATAATTTTCAAAGCTATAGATTTAAAAGGTCATCCGAATTACCGGTACATGTTCAGTTGAATTGATTCGTTATCTCTTTTTTTTTTAAATAAGATCCAAGTTTCAAGTTTTATAAATGAAAAAAATTGATAATAACGAGCATATGAATCAGTCATTGTACATTGAATTTATGAATACTAGATTCCAACTCCACAGAACAAATCTGTTTGTCGTTTGCAGAAGTTCGATTATTTTAGTATTTGATGCATCATATATAGTATGTTCAATTCATCCATAAAAGGGTTCATCTTTTCGACCTTCCTCTCCCACAAGCAGCAAAAGCTTCCTCCCATCAGACAACAACTATCTTATCCGGAAGCCGTTCCGACTCGGGTTTCCTGATCTCCGATATCGATGGGGAACACGATAGCGTGCTTCGCTCCCAAGGAGATCTCCACCACGCCGGCGAGATCACAGTCTGGTCACGGAAGCAGTTTGTTCTCCCGTTCTACGTCGAAGAAGAAGGTGGCTAGGAAGAGCTTCACTGACGAGCAAGATGCGGTGATCCGAGAGCAGGCGCTCGCCGCTGTCACGCTCCTGAAGCAGCAATACAACAACCAGAGGAACGACAACGGGAGCGAGCCGGGTCCGGTCCCGTTCAACCGGTCCACCTCGGTCGTGTATCCTTCCCCGGCGAAGACCGGTGCCCGGAAGCAAGGCTTGATGAGGAGTTCGACTGCCAGGCGGGCATCGAACTCTGACGATCCATCCTCCGCGATTATCAGGAGCAATCCCGGTCCGCTGGTGAAACAGGTCCGAATCTGCTTCCTTCCTTCCTCTAGCACTCGATCAGTTTGAAGTTATAGGATACTTATTGTCGCGGAAGTTGTACTTACAGTCATAACACCGTACCCGATAGAATATATCGGATGAGTTTTACGTATCTCGACATGTTCATCGTCGCAGTCGTCACCAGGATATCCCGAGAGAATTCTGCAGAATTTACTAAGTGCTCAGGTTGGTCAAACTTAGTGCTTTCTAAGAGGGAAATTCTTGATAAAAAGGGTTTGGTACAATTTGTATCATTCTTATCTTGTGACCTGAAGGTTCTATCTTCAACTTTCACAATGTTAATATTCATTGGGGGGCTTTTTTCTCTATCTTAGCCAATTCATATTTGTATCAGTTTCATATTTGATTAGGAAAAACCTATAAATCGAAAGGTGAACCTCCTTTTTACCTTTTTTCTTTCTTTTTTTCTAGCTTAAGCTCGGAAAATTTTGATATTTTTGACTTTTTTTTTTAATAGCAGCAGTCTATATAGAATGCCTTGCCAATTTTGACTATCACCAGTCAACCCGTGCATACAAATCAAAAGCCAAGAAACATTCAAAGATGAGCTAAAGATTTTGACAGTATTTTCCTCACAATGTATTGAATTGATGTGATTGATCATAGGCTGTGGAGGTTGAAGGGGTTGAGACCAGGCACATCGTCCTCGTACATGGAGGCGGGTTCGGGGCATGGTGCTGGTACAAGACCATGACTCTCCTAACCGAAGCCGGGTTCAGAGTCGATGCGGTGGACTTGACCGGCTCAGGGGTCCATTCCTCGGACACCAACACCGTGCAGAGCATGGCACAGTACGTTAAGCCGCTTGTCGAAATCCTTGAGAAGCTGGGAGACGGGGAGAAGGTACGGTCGATTTTTCACCGGGTTCAGTCGTATCATACAGTCTAGTACGAATCCTCTGATATATTTACATTGAACGCAGGTGATTTTAGTAGGACATGATTTTGGGGGTGCTTGCATCTCCTATGTGATGGAGCTCTACCCGTCGAAGATAGCAAAATCGGTCTTTGTTGCAGCTCCGATGCCGAAGAACGGGCAGAGCGTTCTCGATGTTTTTTCTCATCAGGTAACGTATCTCCGAGATCCTGAACCCGAAGCTCACCTACTGATAAGCTTGACATAGGCAGAGGATTCTTCAGTTTCTCTCTTCTTATCAACTTTCCGATGATCTACAGGATGGCCCCGGCGACCTGATGAGGCGGGCTCAGGTGTTCCTGTACGTAAACGGGAGGGATCAGGCACCGACTGCGATCGATCATGACCGAGCCCTGCTGAAAGACTTGTTATTCAATCAGAGCCCTGCAAAGGTAATCAGCACTGCAGAGCTTGACTGCTGCTGGTAAGGAAGAATGACGACTGCTATGGTTTCTTATGGTTCTGTGTGTTTTCAGGATTTTGCTCTGGCCTCGGTGTCGATGAGGCCGACTCCATTTGCCCCGGTCCTCGAGAAGCTCTCCCTCTCTGAAGCAAACTATGGATCAGTTCGCCGGTTCTACGTCGAGACTCAGGATGATTGTGCGATTCCCGTCTCCTTTCAAGAGTACATGGTCGACGCTAATCTGCCTGAGAAGGTTTTCCGTCTAAAAGGCTCCGATCATTCTCCGTTCTTCTCAAGACCTCAGGCCCTGCACCGGGTCCTCATGGAGATCTCCAAAATTCCTGCGAAGCAGAGATGAACCCTCACTGCAGCCGGGAACTACTGCCACTTGCTTTCACATCTTAAAGCTTATGTATTTGACTCTTTTTGCCCCGGAAATCAGTTTTTACTTGTATAGTGTACTAAAAGCAAAGAATCATACAGCCTCTTTTTGATGCATAATCTCCTGCAAAGCAATAGAGCCAACCTTGACATCGACAAATTGGAAGGGGCCGTCACTCAAAAATAGAGTTGGCATTTAAGAAGTTACGACACGATCCCATGAGAAACCGAAAACTCCGAGCCAAATAGGTGCATGACAATGACGGCAGAAAAGGAAATGGAGGGGAATCTAAAGCTTAATCAGAAGAAAGATGACTCATCCATATATTTCTAATATAGATCCAACAAAATTTTCAACATCTAAATATTGAATTTTAACTGCAGGTACGGAGAAGATCAACGGGAAAATTTTTTCTCATCATACCTTTTTCCGCCCCCCCTAATGGAACAATTTACATGGTTCCACAAGACAGGCTGGCTGACGAATCGTCAATAGTCGAGGTATAGCATGACCATTCTGCAACTACCACAAGGAAGCACTAGTCTCCAGTCCTTTTGCTTACGGCTTAAACCTCGACCCTTGCTCTGCGGGTCCCTGTTCTCCTTAACATCTGCTAACTTCCAAACACACCGTCCAGAGTCTGCTTCAACAGATTCGAGAAAGAAAACACCTGTTTTTTCTGGACAGTTGGGAGGCGATCCATCATCGATGTAGCTCACCCTCATAGGCATGTCTTGAAACCGAGGCAAGTCACCTGGTACTTTTAACAATCTTTCTGCACCAGGGGATGACACCTTAAAAACAAAAGAATCGTCAATTAGAAATTCTCCAACTACTGATTAAAAAGATTGAGCTTGTCATATGAAGCTAGTGATATATCTGAAAGAACAATAAGGAATTGAACAAACATGTGGATAGTAAACCAGTGGAGACAAATTGATAGCCAAAATGATTTGCACTTGCAGTTTCATACTGGCATGAATTCTTCTGATATTTACATCTTTAAAAGCTTGATTTGATCAGATAAAGGCGTGGTAATCTATTGACTGTAAAGAGCAACTATGCATGTTTGAAATTTCAATGTTGCAAAGAGCAGGAAGGCGAGTTGTTTCAGCAGAAAATGAATGCGGTCATCACCTCGAGCGCTAAGTTCTTGGGAAGTTTTCCGATGTCTCCAGCTTCATCTAATCTTTTCTTGTACTCCTGACTGTAGCTCTCAATCTCCTCCATGCTGGGGCAGCCATACCTGATAAAAAAACAGCAATAGCATTTTCATATTTACCATCTTTTTACATCCAAAATCCATCAAAACGGATGTTTTGTGTAATTTCCCATCAAACAAGCACAGCCTAGCAGCTTTAGATGTAGAAACCGGAGAGTCTCACTTGTTTGAGAGCTTGTCGATTCTCATATAAATGTACCCGCGAGGAGTAGTCTTGAAAGCGAAGATCTCCACATCATCACCAAACTGTGACAACACTTCATGAGCAATCTTGAGAGCTTGCTCACCCCATGGGACATCATTCAAGACAATTCCTCCTCCATCCCCTCCATCGCCGAGCTATGACAGTTTGCAACTAACACCAGATTAAAGTGACACAAATCTTTGGGAAAAAGGCCATGAGAAAAGAATTGGACCTTGGGCTCAGCTTCCTGCTCCTCTTCCTCCCACTCATCAGCAGTCTGTTCCTCTTCATCCACTTCATCTGCAAATCTGAAATTGTTAAATAGATTACGGAAATCTTCATGTGGAAAAATTTCACCATGTCCCCACTCATTGTTTTGCTTCTCGCGAAATTAAAACTTAAAATAAAACAAAAGCCTGCTGTAGTATACCAGTGAAAGTTCAACTTTTTCAATAGAAAGCAATACACCATCAATAGTACAAGAGCTTCTTCAAAGAGGTGTGAAGAACTCCGCATTTTTTTCATCATATAGAAACAAATAATTCTGCACACCCTACCGCCATCAAAGTGCAGACCCGTATCATTATCCATCAGCCCCACCAGATAGTACTCATGATTTGCAAAAAAGACCATCTCAGAACTGTTGGGACTCAACTCAATGCTTTTGTCGAATTCAGAGATGCATAAAAGCAATGACTTCCACCGCTTGAGCTG
>JAOYND010000027.1:3431212-3441909 GCA_025802135.1 Lagerstroemia fauriei | reverse complement strand
TAGTACATATTGTTCAAGGCTTTCATATAAAATACCTTAAAGACGACAGGAAATTCTTCCTATCGGACCAGTAATTTATGTCATTAAATTAGGTTTTTTGTTGGCACGTTTGCCCTTTTTCTAATTGAGCTTCACTAAAATACATAGAATGATGGGGAGAACCTCTAAAGCTTCATATAGAGAAGATTTTCAGAAACAAACAAAACATCTTCTCATCATCATCAAGTCAACTTAGGAAATTGCTAAGACCACACGATTTTACCATAATGTCTGAGTCTGACGCATTATTAACAAAAGCACGAGAATCAAAATTAGACTTGGTAGTTGCCTAGGTAATCCACACACATAATCGGTTAACCTAATGGGTGGCTGCCTAGAGTGAATACCACGACGACGAACACGCACAGTAAATCGCCCGAACCATCATGAACTCAACTGTTTACATAGCGACGGATGCACGGTCGAGCCCGAGACAAAATTGTGTGGATTCTAGATGGATGTGGGGGAAGGGGGAGGGAGAGGAGATATAGTTTTTGAAATTAATACAAGTTAAGTGGGCGTTGAGTGACGTGAAGTCCATCATTAAATCCTCCCATCTGCCTCCCATTCATTGCCTATCCTTTCCAATCGGTCCCCCTCTGCCTTTAAATTGCCCCCCTCTCCCTCAATTTCTCTCTACATGGTACACAACAACACACACATTTGAGCTCGGAGGGACACTTCCAAGGCCAATCCGACCCGACCAAGCGTGGTGTTGTAGTTCTCCTAGGGGAAGAAGATATGCCTCCGATGTTGCCGGACTTCTCGAACTCCGTTAAGCTCAAGTATGTCAAGCTCGGGTACCAGTACCTGGTGAACCACATTATCACCCTCACCCTCATCCCCGTCATGCTTGCGATCCTCATCGAGGTACTCCGGCTCGGCCCGGATGAGCTTCTCGGCCTCTGGCGGTCCCTCCACTTCGACCTGGTCCAGGTCCTGTGCTCGGCCTTTCTTGTCATCTTCATTTCCACGGTGTACTTCATGTCGAAGCCAAGGACCATCTTCCTCGTGGACTACGCGTGCTACAAGCCGCCGGTCACGTGCCGGGTCCCGTTCTCGACCTTCATGGAGCACTCCCGGCTCATCCTCAAGGATAACCCTAAGAGCGTCGAGTTCCAGATGCGGATCCTTGAGCGGTCGGGCCTTGGCGAGGAGACTTGCTTGCCGCCCGCGATCCATTACATCCCTCCCAAGCCGAACATGGAGGCGGCCCGTGGAGAGGCCGAGCTCGTCATCTTCTCGGCCATGGACTCCCTCTTCCAGAAGACAGGTCTCAAGCCAAAGGACATAGACATCCTCATCGTCAACTGCAGCCTCTTCTCCCCAACCCCCTCGCTCTCTGCAATGGTTATTAACAAGTACAAGCTGCGTAGCAACATCAAGAGCTTCAACCTCTCCGGCATGGGATGCAGCGCTGGGCTGATATCGATTGACCTGGCCCGGGATCTCCTCCAAGTCCACCCGAACTCGAATGCGGTCGTTGTGAGCACGGAGATAATCACGCCGAACTACTACCAGGGGAATGAGAGGGCCATGCTCCTCCCGAACTGCCTCTTCCGGATGGGTGGGGCCGCGATCCTGTTGTCGAACCGGCGGTCGGACCGTAGGAGGGCTAAGTACAGGTTGGTTCACGTCGTAAGGACCCACAAGGGGGCCGACGACAAGGCTTACCGGTGCGTGTACGAGGAGGAGGACAAGGAAGGCAAGGTCGGGATCAGCCTGTCGAAGGATCTCATGGCAATCGCTGGAGAGGCACTCAAGTCGAACATCACCACGATCGGTCCGTTGGTGTTGCCGGCGTCGGAGCAGCTCCTCTTCCTCATGACTCTCATTGGGAGGAAGATATTCAACCCCAAGTGGAAGCCCTACATCCCCGACTTCAAGCAGGCTTTCGAGCACTTCTGCATCCATGCCGGTGGGCGAGCGGTGATCGACGAGCTCCAGAAGAACCTCCAGCTCTCAGCCGAGCATGTGGAGGCCTCGAGGATGACCCTGCACAAGTTCGGCAACACGTCCTCCTCGTCCCTCTGGTATGAGATGAGCTACATCGAGTCGAAGGGAAGGATGAAGAAAGGCAACCGGGTCTGGCAGATTGCGTTCGGGAGCGGGTTCAAGTGTAACAGCGCCGTGTGGAAGTGCAACAGGAGCATCAAGACGCCGGTCGACGGGCCGTGGGCCGATTGCATCGATAGGTATCCCGTTCACATTCCTGAGGTTGTCAAGCTTTAAAAAACCAAACCAAGAAGGACAGGGAGGGATGAACTCAAAAAAGGGTTTCAGATTACAATGACAAAAATGGATGATTTTAAGTGTTTAAAGGTTTGAGGAGCTTCTGATTGGTTAAAGCCCTGATTCTGTCTCTCCCTCTCTTACTGTGTCTCTGTATCTCTCTCTCTCTTCCATGTATTAATTCCCTCTCCCCATTTCATCTGATGTCTATCTGGTTCATGGTTTGTCTCTGCAAACAGTTGTATTCTGCCATATACTATTAAGATTTAATCTCTGGCATAGGCACATACTTCTGTTATGTCTTCATCTTCCTGTAACTAAGTCATAATCTGTTCATAATAACAGACAAGTAAGTGTTGGTGCACATTCTGGTTTCTATGTTTGTTTGCTATTTGCTGCATATATATATATATATATATATTTATCTATACTATTATATACAAACCTGAAACGATTTTAGTGTCTTTTTCGTTTTCCATATTTGCTATCAATCTAATTTACATATTAAAATTTATGACATGTATCTAATTTTCAGATTAAGGGCAAAATAATAATTTCAATCATTTTTCTCTTATCCCAAATATACGATCCTAACAGTAAAGATCTTTCTCTAACTGCTCAGATTTCCTTATCTCACTTAATATCACTCAATATCTACGATTTTAGCTATAAAAATTCGTCATATTTTTTGAAAGAATAATTTAAAATTATAAAAATGAAAAAAGTGAAATTGACGTAATATACTGATAAAAATTGAGAATGCTCTATTTACTAATATAAGTTGACAAATTTTAAATGAATTAAATTGTAATATATTATAAATAAATAATATAATTATACAAATTCATTCTAACATTTCATATTTATTTTTTTATTTTTTTCTATATATAGTAAGAGTTCGTATTTAGTATATATATACACACACAAACACACATGGTTCTCTCTCATACATTCAGTCCCATCTTCTGATGATATTCAGAAATTTAGTCATAATAACTGATGGAGAAACGTGTCACTTGATCATATGCACATTGACAAATTCAAGGCATCTTATTAATTAGACTGTTTTTGTAGATAGCTGTAGCTTCACCAGCCCAACCAATCATAAAGTCATAAATATTGGATATTTTATTTATTTATTTTTTCGATGACATGCATGGGAATTTAATTCTCGAATAAGCTTGGTACTATGATACGACGCCGAATAGTATTTTACGCCTTAGAAGTTAGAACAGTGTAATTCTTGGTTACAGCGGTGATGATGCATGGAGAATTCCTGGTAGACACTGGTATATATACACAGTATGATCCGATTTATTTATGGGTTTCGTATGGTGTCAATTAATCCAGTTACGAGGATGGCTCTTGGTCCTAGAACGTGTTTTATCGGAAGACCCAATCAAGATCTCGGAATTTGAATGTGTGAATAGAACAAAGAATAGAGAAACAATATGAGAAATACGAATACAGGAATTACATGGTAAAATCTCATTGTTGCGGTTGTGGAATGTTGGCACAGTTTCGCAATGCCAAGAAAAATCATCGATCATATTTCTTTACTAAAAACGCTGCTGGATGGATTGTACCATTGGGATACGGTCGCATCTCGGGTTTTTATTATTTCAGTAAGGAAACAAAGGTCGATTCTAAAAAATGTCATGTTCTTTGAAGAAAGCAAAGATCGATTATAAAAAATGTCATTGCTCAAATGGTTTACTGTGAATGCATTCAAATCATATCGACAGAAGGGGAAACAAATAACTATATATTATTATGTACCGCAACTCTACATGTACTGCCTGTGGCTAATCACGACATCAAACAATTTAGCCATTTTAATGCAGGCAATGGGGGCTGAGAATCCTGATGTAGAAATGTAGTATATCGATCGTTTTACCGCCACAACCCCGTGGAGGCGCCTTAGGGGAGCCACGACCCGGAGAGTCGTGCTAACCTTTGAGCTAGCTGCAGATTCTACTATCGGTTGGATATTGAAACAAGCCTCTCCCTGTAAAATAGGGTGGTTTACGATCTGCAAGTCGTTAGTAACAAAAGATAATCGAAATCATAACATGGAAGAAACAGATCAACACCTACTAGAAGAGCCTCAATCCTCCCCCCCCAAAAGTATGGAGGAGGAATCGAATGGTTAAGGTAAGAGATAAGGGTGTCTGCTGTTTCGTTCTCTCTCTCTGTTTTTTTGTTTGTTTGCAACACGCAATATTTCCGAGCCAGCCGAAGCGCACATCGAGACTAATCTGCGGTCGGATCGGGATTCCTGGAAAAATTCCTGTCGATCCTCCTAACCTAGGGATCGATCCTGAGATCACCCATTTGGGAGTTCAGTGAGAAAATCACTAGGCTAAGTTCACGTTGGTTTTTTGTTCTCTTTATTTCTTCCATTGTCCCTCTTTCTCGATTGCAATATCACCAAATCACCGTCCTTCCCGGTGACTATTTATAGAATTCATGAAAAGCCATTTGGCACTTAGCGATGGAGAGTCGTTTGGTGCTTCCTTTGTGTCCAAGCTGTAAAATTTTCACCTAAACTTACAAGAGTTTTCACTCAAAAGTTTAAACTAATAGGTAGTGATACCAAATTCTCTTATAAATCAGGTTTCAATCTCTTATCTTATTTACCCAATGTGGGATTGACTCTTCAACATGTGCCATGGCACAAGTTCTCAATTTGCATCTTTGGCCTTGTAATTTTCTTGCTTGATGCGAAACACTCCCAATAGTACGAACTAAAAGAAGGTGAGCAAAGAGGTGTCAAGAGTATTATTGGCGATAATTAAAATTGAGAACTTTGATTATATGTTAAGGTGCCACTAAATTGACTAATTTCTCTTGACTAAAAGAAAGGAACTACTCATTTCTCAGGCATACACAAATATCTAATACTGCTTAATGAGTTGCCTGAGTACAATACTTATGAGTCTATGACATTGTAACATGACATAATCTAAACCTAATTGATTTCCCCTCCATGTGTCGGTCTAACAGCCTTACTTATATTTCCAAATCATCAAAAATATCTAGAAGTTTAATGGGTTCTGACTAATTCAGATTCAAGTCAGTCGGCCTACTATATATATATCATTAGTATACTACATATATATATATATATATGTTTTTTTTGTATGTACAATTTTTGAAATACAGGCAATTTAAGATTTTGATCCCTAGTCACCAAAAGAATCGAAATTTTCTGTCGTTGTTGAGGATGGAGTTTCACATTAGTAAATAGAAAGAAAATATTGAAAATATAAGGGGATTGCAACACTACCACCTCTTAGTTTAACCTTCTGTTCATTACGAGTCCAACATTTTACAAGTTAAGTATTCGATAGAGTATCAAAGAAAGTTCTCACATAAAATTCTTGGTCCAATACTTCCAAGTCCTTTTATCCCAAAAACTCGATCAATTAAAAGATGAAAACGAAGAAAAAAAGCTCTATACCTCTCGACATTCGCAGATCATGGTACAAGTTCTTTAGTATTTCACAACAACATTGTAGAGACACCATGTTTGTTAAATCAGACACCAAATTTCAATTCAGTCGATACATACACATTTATGAAATAATGCCAATGACAATGGCAAAAAAAAAAAAAAAACCAAAGAGCGATCGAGCTCACTAGTTTCACGTTACATTCGCTAGCAAGTTGAACGTGTGACATTATATACCCGACACCGTCCATTGTAAGCTCATAATTAGGCATACAGCCATATTTTCTCGCACTGCTGTTAGGCTTTAATTATTGCACCTATATAGATAACATTGTGATACAGACGTTTATGTAGTACCGATGCGCATTGGTTGGGATAGTTTGACACATCAAGTCTCAATTTTGAATGATGTAAATAAAGAAAATTTATATTTGTAAAGTTTTAACTCTTAATGGACCGGACCGGTTTGAACATGAATAAGTCATAATTTATTGGATTCTCAATATCACGTTATATATATATATATATAAAAGAAGTTTGTGCAGAAGTGGAAGCACCAAGCACGTACACAGAAAGCAAGGGACAGTTGTAACTTTTCGCCACGAGAGCTACAAGGGCGAGGCCTGAGTTTCCTTACATAAGATAAGTGTAAGACATAAAATAAGAAAATATAAAATTTAACAAATATAACATAACTGATGTTAATTAATTAAATATGCCTAACATTCAAACTATTAATATTAAAAATTTATTTTCTAATAAGAATAAATATAAAATTTTCATCATACTCTTTTCCAGATTTGGTTTGCCATTGTTGCCTGTAAATAGACGAGTTCTTTATGTGATCCACTGGCAAAATCATTCTAATGCGATTGCACTTTTGTGTTCTTGGTTGGTGGCTAATCACGTTTATTTCTTTTACATTTCGGATAAGGGAGGTTCTTCGGATATTTCCTTTTTTTGGGTGGAAAGGTTCTTAGGATATTTCAAAAGTAAGAATCAAATCTACAGCCTCCATGCTTTCTTTAATTACAACGCTAATGAATTAGCTTTTTTTTTTGGCAGTGTATAAAGAAGACACACAGGAGTCAAGAATAGAAAGTCTCACGGGTGAGATCGAATTAATGATCTCTAGGTCACAAGGTGAAGGCAGTACCGACTGTAATAAGTCATCTTTCTCCTAACTTTCTCTGACCTATATTTTATAAACAGTGAAAGATGTAACGGCTATGTCATTGGAGATTTTCGAGATCTTTCCCAATTGTTATATATTTTCTTTTAGTGTATAAAAAATGTATGTATGTAAATCTAAAAGGGTCCCTTCTTCTTCCTTTACGCTGGTCAGCCATAAAAACCGATCTATCCGTAAAAGGAAATGCATATTAACCGAAAACAATAGTGAGGAATTTGTTTTAAGGCCATGTATATATAACAAATAACAGCATTTATGACAAGGCCCAACGACCGTCCAAGAAATGTGGCACTGAGCCATACACACACTTAAATTCTATTAAATCGTATAATGTGTGTATATGTGTGAAAGGACCATCAAACAGTTGTCGTCTTATGGATCCTACCCGTCTACCATTAATGGTTCCTTTGAGATGTGGCTGTATTTTGATGTGCAACACCCTATATATATATATATATATATATATATATATATATATTAGACGCGAACATGTACTACGTACAGAATGATTGAATATATAGTTGATTATTAAATCATACTTTTTATTCTATATATTTTACAACTGTCATGAATAAAAAATAAAATATATCATTAGAAAATAAGAAAATTATAAAGTAGTTAGTGGTAATTATATTTTTAAAAGTGATTTTACCATTTTACTCATTTATAATTGTTATTAGTTTATTTATCAAGAGCATTTTTAAAATTTTAAAAGTGAGACTAACTATCTTTGTTCTCAAATATATGTGTGTATATATATATATAAAATATTTCTTGTTAGTAGCAAAAAAACAAAAAACTGGAAAACATACTTTTCCTAGTTGTCCATTTATTGCTAGGAAGAGGTTTAACGAGCAACCCATGATCGCTGCTACATACATTAGTACTTCTCTTCCTCACAGTTTCGCTTTTCTTCATGTGTCCTCGGATAGGAGGAAGAGAGCGTTAAAAGGGACAGAAACGTCACAATTTCTCAATTTTTGGATTTGACACGTGTCGAACCTCTTATAAGCTCTATGAAAATTTCAACGAGGTTTCAGAGCAAATTGTCACGTGTAGGCTCACATCCCGCTAGGAGAAAATCTGACTCGTGGTAAGTTATCTCCCTCGTCCGAACACGGAAGAGAAATGCATAGCTCGCGAATAGCTATTGAGAACAGATGCGTGTGTTCAGAATCCTACAAACAGGACTCCTGATCTCAGATATGACTATATCATTGTATCGATTCCTATTCTCTTTCTTCTTGCTCTATATCTTGTAATTAATTTACTACATCTAAATAAAACTATAAAAAATCGGTGTACTGTATTTTCAAAAATTTATATATTAGAAAACCAAGCAATTTATTCCCAACACACGTAATTCACTCAAAACGTACGTACTTTTTCTCGGCATCGAGATCCGGGATGGATTTAGGAGGTCCCCTGATCTCAAGAAAACTCGTAAAATCTTAAACAAAATTTACTGATTTTATCTATATTTTTGTTAAATTATCCTATTTCGGTCCCTTGAAATCTGTCCATCGATTTTTCTTTTAATTTCGCCCCCTTGGCTCGGTTTTCTAGATCCATCCCCATCGAGATAGTATAAAATGAAATTGAAGTAATTCATTTGATAAGCAGTATAATAAAGTCTTGAGACTTCGATTCTGATCAACTTTTCAGGAAGATGATGAATGTGAAACCGATGGCTGTTGTGTTGGGTAAGTGGCGAGAGACAGAGAGGATAGAGCTGGCCTGAAAATTTCACTGGCTACTCTACTCGGGGAACAGCCCATCACCGACCCCATTGCCACTGGGCGCAGGTTATTTTGGTCCAATTAGGGGAAGCTAAGAAAATGTACTCTCCAAGTCCGATTAAATATTGTGTGAGTATTACTCATTTACTGTGAATGAGTATCTTACGATTAGAATTGATTTAAATATAATATATGTGAGATGATAGTGAGATCAGTTTTGTTTAATCGAACGAAATCGTAGTTATAATTTTTATTCATGTATTTTATTTGTCAATTTAATTTATTAGCTGGTCTGTGGTTTGGCATAAATGTAGCCAGGTGGCATTACCCTTTTCAATTCAATGCGCCCATGGAGCTCTCTCTCATCCTGTTGGTAGAAAAGGTGAACTCATTTAATCACAGTACACGGTCGACGTTCATACCTCTTGCATACTAAGTATACGGGCAGTAAACCGAGAGTCGTCGGTTGAGATGATACAAGACATCTTTTTCCTTAAGTAAGATTTTAAGTTCGGATTTTATAAATGGAGAAAATTCATGCTGCGAGAGATTTACACTCTCAATTAACCGACCTTGCTCGAACCTGAATTATTCAGGGGTCATCAAACTTGTGGATATCGGGTGGTATAGAGCTAAAGATATACCGGCAGTAAATAATTCAAATATTTTTTGTGTCACCTTTTTAACATTCCAACGGGTATGTGCATTTGCGTCTCTCAGTAGGTCTACCTACCAGCACACACTGTAAGCATGCGAAATGGAAGATAGGACCTATAAATATTACATGGGGTCAGGGTGTGCCGATCGATGCGACGGAGTTTGATCCTCTCTTGATCTGAAATCTCTGTCTTGTGTTAAGAGAAGTTTACGAGTTCCAGATCCGATGCAGTGACCGATCTAAACCGGATACGGGAGGTATTAGGCTGGATTTAGACTCAAGACACGCTTAGTCTTTCAAGGGACTTCCATCTATGGATTAAGATGAAATATAGTAGATGCACATGCCTTTTCGTGCTTAATTTGTGTTCGAGAAGAAGACATATGGACGATGTTTATTTTACGCATATTACTTAATATTTAGAATTTCAAGTTGATCATACAAATTTAGATTCAATTAACCTGTCTCACTAAGAAGTACAACTCTTCTTATACGGATTTTTACCATCGAATTCAGATCTTACTCAATAAAAAGATGTATTAAACCATTTCAGCTGATCACATGTATATAGGAGGCTTTTGAGTTATATATATATATATATATATATATATATATATATATGCAGTCTTAGTCAATTTTGAACGGAGATATTAATGTGTCACGAAGAAGTCAACTTTAAGCATCCCAAGACTCCCAACTGTTTGTGAAGTACAGCCACAATAATCCCAATAATTTAGCAAATAAATTCAAAATTATCGAGGATGCGATCTTAATGCAGTGGCCCAAGTTTTCGACTTGTAATTTAGAGATTTTGAGCTCGAACCTCATCACGTGAGTTATGTGCCTCTTTATTTTACTTTATTTTTTATTTTTATATTAGACTCATGGGTCTCTCTTATAATTCAAAAAAATCGAAAATCATAGCTGGGTTATTGGTCGTAGGGCCATTTCGTCGTAATTGCAACAATCTCTCTTTCTTTTTCCCATTGTTTTGCACATGGCCCTGTCTTAAACAAAATAATAAGATGGCTTGTATGTCATGGTCACATTTTGAATGTGAAACTGATAGTTTAACTGCGTGCAATATTATATTTATATATGTCTTCGGTCCTGTATATGTCAAATTACGGGGTACTGCAAAATAAAAGCATTAATCAAGTTTTTTCTTGGGATTAAAATGAGAGATGTGAATATGTAAGAGTAGAACAAGATAGTTACAAATGAATACGAGAAGTCCTACCAATGAAAATCGAAACTTAAATTTTTTAGCTTCAGGTCGAGAACAGTATTAGTCTTAATTATTGTGTCAAAACATTTGTGGGATTTTGCACTCTTTGAGACTGGGTCTTGAAGAACAGATGTTCCTTCAGTTACACTAAACCT
>JAOYND010000027.1:3399572-3411797 GCA_025802135.1 Lagerstroemia fauriei | reverse complement strand
CCTCATCATTTACTTCAGCAGCCAAGAGTTCCCTTTCTGCTGCAGAAATTCGTTTCTGCACATTTGGGGCAAGCTGGTAAGCTATATGGCAGCAGACAGAGGGATCTTCTCGACCAAGCAGCTGCTGGTAAAAGCGTGTGACTTCCGTTGCTATGCTGTCATAATCATCAAGCCGTGTTCCATCATCTGTGTGTAAAGCTCGAAACTTGCTGCCTTCTTTCTCTGGATTTGATAAGAGATTTCGAAATATTGGAAGGTTTGGTCATTAAAGAGAGAAATTGAATCTCTATGGCGCAATTCAAGCGCATCGCTCTCAACCAGCAGAGATTTTTGAAATCTCCAGAAGGAGATGATGTATCCGTTGGAACACGGAATGAGCGAAGGGTCCGAGAGAGTTTTATAGAGATAGACAATTACCGGCCAATCTTTGAATGCTTAATCATGGGGAAGAAATGGAAATTCGACACGTGTCATTTCTCGCAATTCTACTGGAAGTCAAGCATGGAAGAAGTCAAAGAAAAATCCCACACCACCTCAAATGACAAGACAAGCAGCCCAAACTTTAGCAAATGGAATGGAAGTTGTTCAACTGAGATCATAAGCCAACAATGGAAGTACACATTTTAGTCATCGAAAAACATGAATGTCATATCCTAATTGCCCACAGCTTCTCGGTAACAAATGTGAACACCTCTTAGGAGCTATCAGTGGTCTAGGCAGCCATTGCTACCACCCATCTATCTCAAAGTTTGTGCCATTGTTTGCTCAAACAACTATCTACTCGCACCGCGTGTAATATGAAGCGTGACTTTTTTTTTAAGATCAGTATCACATGTATCTAAAAATCTAACGAGCTATGATAAATCTAAATTCAAGCACAGTTGGTCCACTAAAGAGTTACACTCTCCCAAAGCGAATTTTCTCTATTCATAAAAACTCGAAACCCCGATATTGTTACTTTGAAATATGACTTTAATCCATAGGCACTCAGCAGTTACATTTTGAAGCTCGTGGGAACAGTATCTCCTCTTGTGGAATTCAATGTAAAATCTACATGTGTTTATGCATTGTCATCTGCTTGATATGTTCTCGGTTGCAAAGTTCTGTAAACCTAAGCATATAATTTAATATTAAGACTGGATTTCGGAGATAAACAATTAATAAAATACATAAGAATAATTATATCTAGAATAAACCGTAAATCAACCTAAACATTACATGGGGTGCTCACATGCCTATAACTGGTGTGTGATTAATGTTATGTTTAGATTTTTGTGTTCAATCGAAAATATACTAGACAAATCGAATAACCAGCACAATAATTTCATTTGTGTCACACCACCAAAATGAGACAACTTGAATACGAAATCTTGTACTCAACAAATTGTGTAAGAATGAGTATGAAACTAACTAGCTAGCTATTAGACAACTTCTTTGTCGGTCGTTCTTGGGGCATAGCTGATTGTAGCTTAATGGGAGTTTCCCACTCTAGCCTTACTCTGTGGATCATGGGAGAGCTCGAAACAAAAGTTATGACTGGATGATGACAATGAAAGAGCAACTATGGCCCATTATATTTAATTCATGATTGGCCTTTTTCTGACTTGTTACGGACATTTTGTTTTTATCCCACCAAGAAAATTCACTTCTTTTTTCTTTTTCTCATTGTAGAAAATGTCCATGATTTAAAAAAAAACACACACACACACATTGTAGAAAATGTCCATGAGCATACAGAAGGTAAAAAGATGAAATAGAGAGCTCACAGATGAGAACTAGATTCAAATACAGAAGGTAATCTTACATCGCCACGTGTAGTGAAAAAGTACCAATCAAAATATGACAAACGAGCAAATTAGTGTTAATTATCCGAGTTGTGACCATAATTGATACTAATCAAAGCAATTTGATTGATTATTACTCACAACGTCATTGTGAAATATGACCATTTAAGATTTTTCACTAGTACAATACACACACCAAGTCTTTGTTCACAATGTATATGCTGTGATGATTTTGGTTGATAATCTAATGTCACCGTTAATATCGTCCTCAATGTTTGAAAAACCTTAATAATTTAGTCATTTATCATCATTTTTGTCTCTAATGTTTCATACCATCATCATTTTGATCCCTCGTACAGTAGAACTAAATTGTTAGATTTTTTAAATATTGAGGATGATGTTGATAATAACAATATATCAGGGGCGAAAATGAATCACAGTAAGAAACAGTGGGCACGAAAAAAAATGATAGTTAATTCTTTATTTTTTGTGAAAAGAAAAGTTCACATCTTTAAGTTTTCCCCTTATAAACACAAGAATGTCACCTCTTATATTCACATACTGGGGAGAGGACTCTCCTTTTTCTTCCGTGATTTAATTTTTAAAGGAGCCTAAAAATATTTTAAAAAATGGAAAAAGAAAAATAGATAACTGTGGCGAGTCAGAGTCTCACATGGACGTCTTGATTTCATGTAATTAAGGATGGGTGTCGTTGGCCATGTCTTATTGTCTTTCTCTATTAAGGTCAATTTCAAAGAAAGTCTTACACTTCACGATATCAAATGATTTTGTGATTGGCTGACTTGGGCCTCACCGCGCTGGTCCAAAGAAGAAGAGAATTCGGGCATATTCGGGTCTGACCCGAATGAGAGTAAAACCCGAGAACCAACACTTTTAAGACTTCCTCTTCTAACAAAGATTGGTAGAAGAAAATCAGGACAGGTTAATCATGCTTATCGAGTTAAAGAGATCGGAGTAGAGAACGTACTCAAACTCGGAAATTTACGGGTGATACGGTGTCGTATGTGCACTCCTATTTGGGAACGAGCCACCATGGATATTACCATAGACCCGAAGAGGAAAAACTCACATTTCTCTTTTCGCACACCTTGTGACCTTCCCATTTTCGAAAGCATCCGAGAGTCGGCTTTCAACCCGATCGGAAATCAGAACTTCTTGACAACATGTTGGTTAAAACTCGATTTGATGTAACACGGGCCTGGCTAAGGACTCAATTCAGTATTTAGAACACAATCTGAACGCAGTTTGCATTTACAGGTCTACTGAAGAAACGTGCCAACAGCAATTCAACTAATTCCCCCACTTTTCTTTTTAAATTTACCTGATTTAGTTGTGTTGGGATTAAAAGGCACACCCGGGTATCAATAGACCCGGTTCACGTGTTTAGGTAATTTTTTTCATTAATTATAATTTCATGTTCAAATATTATAATTATTTTACTTTCTGACAGATTAATCTATTCCATCCCAAATCAATAATAACAAGCACTGCAATTGACCAGCACGATGTCGGTCCTGGTCCCCTAGAAAGCTGTCCGGTCTGTGTTTTTCCGTTTTTATTTTAATTAATCTTTTTTAATAAAGGGCAAGCAGTGGGCGAGAAAAAAAAATAATTATAACCAAAATCATGTGCTATTATTATTACAATTATCTATTGCCATTTTTTTTTACAATTTTTAAAATTTTTCAATAATTAGAATAGGGAAGGAAAGGAAATTTTTCTGCCGTTTCTGATTAGAGGAACAGAGAAGTGGGAGTAAATATTCAGCGTCTTTTACACAACGAGTTTGTTATGTAAATTACCGTTCAGATCTTGACACGTGTAAAGTTGTCACAATTTTCGAGAGTAAACTTTACACGTGTCAAGATCTAAAGGATGATTTACATAATGAACTCGTCGTACAATGCACACTGAATATTTACTCGAGAAGTGGTCCTAGTCCTACCACTTTGTGTTTCACAGTTCATAGAGACTTCTTAACGACTCCATCTATCCCGAATATGAATCAATCCGACTTTTTGGACTTGCGTACATGCAAAGACAAAAGCATTGCGATGGACTTGGAACGAAATTCGACTATTTCATTGAGATTCTCGTGAGTCGGTTAAACGAAATTCGGCTACCAAATTTCGAGAACAGCACGATTTCATTGTGTGAAAAACCGGAGAAGAGAGGCTCGAACGAGCGCATTTTTTTTCCCTTGAACCAGACGGACTGATGATGTTCGCTTGCTGTTGAATCAAGAGCGTGCATCGTATGGCCATGATTATTAGGTCCAATCACCTTAACTTTGCCATTCTCAAAAAGTTATGGCTCTGAAGGTCCTATTAAATAAATACTATAAAGTGACCGTGCTACGTACGGAATTGTCAATAATATGTTCTATTATATAAAGAAGTAATTCAAATTAAATAAAAATGGGGTAGTATCGAGGAATTAGGAAAACTTTTGGTAAATAAACTTAGAAAATTTCAGAAGAGTGAAAGGAGAATGTATGATTAAAAGAATCATGAGAAACAATTAAGAGAATCGTTGGAAACAATTAACGGGATATGAGAAGTTAATAAAATAAATAATTATGTTGAAATTATGAAAATAATGAAAAAATCTTTTTCATATCTTGAATTATTTTATTTTAAATTACATTATATCTATTATAAACTAAATTTGATTGATGACATATCTGAAACTTGAAAATGAGACTAAAACTATTTTTGGTTTATTTAAAGTAATAAATGGAATCGAACCAGACTAGTTGCAGTGATATAATCACATCGAAGTGGAGCCAATTTCTAATTTTCCTTTATTCTCCTTCATTTTATCTCTTTTCGAGCCCGAATCTCTTGTGTGACTGGTAAAGAAACACTAGTAATGCAGAGTTTCATCATTTCTCATTCTCTAATCTTTCTTATTAAATTTTTGAATAAATCATCAGTTTGGCTCTCAAAATTGTAACGAGCAATCAGTTTGGTTCTCAAAGTTTGAAAGGCATCAATTTAGTCCTCACTGTTTAATTCCATCATTCAATTTGGTTCAGCCGTTATAACGCCGTTTATGAAGGCTGACATGGATGGTGGCATGCCACGTGACAATCAATAAGTAGATAAAATTACTTTATTTTAATCATTCATAACTTGCCACGTGGCATGTGGGACCCAAAGAAATTGCCATCACCGTCCACGTCAGCGTCCGTAAACGGCTGGGACCAAATTGACTGACGGAATTAAATAGTGATGACCAAATTGATGTCTTTCAAACTTTGAGGACCAAGCTAATGACTCGCTACAACTTTGAAGACCAAACTGATGGTTTATTCTAAATTTTTCCTCTATTTTATAGTTTTTCCTTTTTAATAAAAGGACAGCAAAAATAGTGAAAATCCAGTCACCTCTGTTGTGTAATATTCAAAATTTCGTGTTATCCCCTGAACATATCAACCAAACTAAAAAACCAGTACCAACATTAGTCCGTCCACGTAACACTACCAAAAACCTAAATAGTTCAACCAAGGACCAAGTTCAGGAAACTCTTCTAGCACTATTACTTACAACAAAACTAAAACCGAGACATTAACCACATCAAACAATACAAGTGCGAGCTTTAAACTATCAGACCACTAGGCTCAGTGGATCTTTTTCCAATGTGTAGCAGAATACAGTTGTTGATTCACAGCAAGAAAAGCTATTGCCCTTGTGTGGTACTAGGGTTGTACATCAGCAAAAAACATCATCATTTGCATCAGACCGAACTCTGAACCTTATGAGATTCGGTCCCAACCGGTAGGAATATCAACAGATAAAGAAGATCCAATCAAAGAACACGATAAAACGCACAACAGACAGAAAACTACAAACTTGATTTACTCAATTTCCAACCTGATTTTGTACAACTTTTAACCCTCTCAAGCCGCTCAAAGAAAACCCAAGAGGGAAATCAAAGTTTGAAGATTTCCCCCAAATCCTCCCTTTTGACTCTCACAATTACACCATCCAAAACAGGAAGAGCGGATGACAAAAGATTTGATCTCTCATGATCCTTAACAAAACGAACCTCCTAATGGAACCCAAACCCTCTGCACCTAATCAAAGGACACCCCTCGCGCGAATTATTCCGACACACTTTACAGGACAGGATACCTTGGTAGCATTTACAAGATGACAACCTTTGGACAACTTATGTACACAACTAAATTGCTCTCTCCTTTGGGATCTTAAAACTCCTCTCAACCAGTCAATGTTTTAGACTGGTGATGATAAATTATATAACTGTGTGACGTGCTCGGCCTGGTGCGAGATCTTATCATGCCCGGGCAGAGATGCCGCAGCTCCGGCGGTCCCTGTTCAGGCAATCAAACCCCTCGATTCTCACCGCTGGTTTGCTCCCAAAATTTGCCCTGATGCAGCCCTCTTTCCTTAGAGGCGATGACGGAGAGGAAGATAAGCCCGAACGAGGGCCCGCAGTGGGCGAGAGCAGGGAGAATGGGAGGAAGTTCTCATTCCCAAACCTGTCATCTTTAATTAGTGGGTTAGATACTCTACTCGGCGGCGACCCGCAAAAAAATGGGGGCGACGAGGCAATCTGTGCACAAGGCTGTTCCACACCGGAACCACCACCCTGCATAAATTGGCTAAAATTAGTCTGTGCTTTCATCTCTCCCCTGAAGCAGCATAGAAAACAATACAAGGATTTGTCTTTCTAACATTGTACTTGCAACAGATCTGTCTTTCGATAAAAGCATGAAAACTCCTCAGATCCGCGCATGTCTAGGAGAGCAGAAACTGGTGATGTTAACCAGAGACATATGCAGTAGTTTGTAAAATGGTGCGAATACTCATAGAGGCAACAACTGCACAAGTCTTGCATTTGTCTATTCATTTCCAAGAAGACTAAATATAGGAAATTGATGTTCAGGTCATTGATTACTCGATCTAGCAAAGACAATTGCAGATCTGGTGAAGGAAAAGTAGCAAACATGAAAGGTCCACTGATCATTCTATGTATTATAATTCCAGCCTGTAAGGTGAAAAGAGGAGAAAGGACAAACCTTTGTAAGGATGATATCCAAAACATCAGCACCAGCTTTAGAATCATAGAGTTCCCCTTGGTTGCTGCAGAGGAATAATTGAAGTGAATCAAATCAGACAACAGCTAAGCACCTTTCAGTGCAAGAGATGTAACTCTTCATCACAATTTCAGGAAATCAAATCAATTGATAGAAAGAAAAGAATATTACATACCTCAGCTGCCATCTAAGGGACCTCATGGGGTGGTCGGAGATGGTGGCAGCTAACGAGCCGAGGCGGCGGGGCTTGGGGCAAACCACGGCCTCCCTCCTCATCTCTTCGCGGGCCAAGAAAGCGTTTTGCTGGATAACACAGTGATTCATCCTAATTAACTTCTGAAATTGTGTTTGGGATTTCCTTCAGGTGGATCTCCCGATAAACAACCAGCTATTCAAGGAAGAACAGATTTGTGTTAGAGGCAAATTTGATGATTGAAAGGTGGATTAAAAAAATCAGAACTTTGCTTGTAGTTTTAGCAGATCTAGGTGGGTGAGTACCTAAGTGAACAGATTCAAGACACCAAAAATATCTGGTCAACTCGTCCTGTTCAATACAATTACATTAAAAAAAAAATTTCCAGCAGATTACTACACTCCAAAGCCCCATAAGTCCTAAATCACACAGAACCCATAAAAGAGGACATGCTAAAATTGTAAGGAGAGATTGTAGAAACTCCGTGAGAGAAGGGCTCTCAGGCCAAAAAAATCTGAACTTTCACGAGCTTCAGATTCGATTGGTACAGATCTGGTTGAGGAAAGAGAGAGACAGGCGAAGAAAGAGTCATGGGGAAGAAGACGTGAAATTGATTGCCCGGTTTTGAAGATCTATACATCTTAGCTGAGAATAAACGAAAAACCATGAAAGATCAAGCAAAAGTTCAACAATCTAGTCAGATGAAAAGAATCACTAACTAAAGACCAGGGAGGGACGGAGGGAGACAAACTAACCTGAGCTAAAACTGTACAGCTCCTCACAAGGAGGACTCTAAAAGCGAAGGGGAAAAAGGGTATAGGTATAGACAACAACGCCACACGCAGAGAAGGGTTTGATGAGAGATAGGGAAGAAGACATTTAAGAGGAGGCGCAGTGGAATTTATACATGCACAATGATAAAAAGGTGAGGAAAGAAAAACTGAAAAAGAAAAAACTCGAAAAAGAAAAGAGGTGAGAAAAGAGGTGAGAGAGAGAGAGAGAGAGAGAGAGACTTGGTTCCATGGCATTGGGCGGCAAACAGCAATCCACGGAAGGGCCTGCTACTGCAAATGCAAGGCTACAATATTCGTGTTCTAATATATAATGAATTTTTTATATAAATTAGTTTTAAAATTTTAATATGTATAAAATTTTTATAATTTAATTATATATATATTAAAATATGAATGATTATATAATAATTTTATTATGTATTATACGCACGGAATATTTACTTTACAGCAAAGTCACTCTCGACAATGGTAAGTAAATATTTAATGTGTATTATATATCAGTTATATTATATAAATTATCAAGTAGATTTAAAAAATATAAATTTAAAATTTTGATTCTCTAAAATTATAATAATTTTACTCATGATAAGATTTGAGAAAATTGTAGACAGTAAGTTTATTGTATATTACACATTTAATATTTACTTGTTGAGAGGAGATGTAGAAGCGCATTATAAGTACGGTTACGTTGAAAAATTATAAAGAAAATTTGGCAGTCATATATTATGTAATTCTAGTACTTAAGTTTGCTAAGTTTAAGGAAAACCAGTTTGTCATATATCAATTTCATAGACGTTAATAATAATATAAATTTCATAGATGGGTTCTCAAAAGAGAATTTCCTAAGACTCTATTTTATTATTATTACTATTATTATTATTACCATTTTTTGTGTGTGTGCCACTGGTATGCAGAAGTACTGACTAGTCCAGTTCGAGCCGGGTCAACCCATTACGAGGTAAACTTCTTCCAGCATGAGTTTTCCTCATTTACAAAGACTCAGAATTCAAAATTAATGTCTTATTACTTGAACCAGCTCATATAGATAAATTATTATTATTATTGCCGTTACATATCAAAATAATAATAATAATAATAATAATCGCCGTTAAAATTTTTTCACATTATTTTGTTATCTCAAAGCAGGTGGTACGGGCATTAGTATGTGCTCGATACAATCAGAACTGATAAGAACTTCTCTAAAAGGAAACTAAGAGTAAATCATGCTAAATTCTAACAAAGTTGGAGTAATAAATTAAGAAATTGGTTAAACTCAGCTCGTGTTTCACCATAAGGTATCGGAAAACGGGATCGGAAGTAGGAATATAAAGAAACCTGCTTCCATGTTTAATTGCATCTTAGATTCCTAATTCAACAAACTTATGTTTGATATGATATTATACTATGCATTTTAATAAATCTATAATATTAGTTTAGACATCAATAACGAATAATAAGGAAATCTACTAAAAATTTATTTAAAAAATTAATTAAAATTTACTAAATTATAATAATATAAACATGTTAAACTGATAAAAATTAAATTAAAATTAAGAAAAAATTATCATAAATTTGGTTACTAAGCGGTGATTAAGCATGTTCAAATCTTTTTAGTAACTATAGGTTTTTAAAATTATTGTGATGAGAAAAAAAGTACATATTCAATATGATATTCAAAATCTATAATATAGTACAGGATATAGATAGAGTCTCGTTCCTAATTACATTAGGCTAATTTAAAATTTATAAGCCTTTCTATTTTACGAAAAAATTAAACATTTCTTATCTATTATCTATTATATTACTTTAAGGGATAAAGTCACATTTTGGTATCACTCTTTCCCTTCTAAAAATACTATTTGTGCATAAAAATTAAAATATTTTTAACTCTTAGATTGAAATGAAATAAGCACATAATCGTAAATTTGACATATAACTACCAACTTTCCTCATTTTTTCTCTTACGTAAAAGTCCATCCCCTCTCTCTCCACATTCTTTTTTTCTTTTTAATATATTTATTATTAGTTATTATTTTTACAACCCACTATTATTTTAAAAAATTAAGCATATATATTTTTATATAAAAATTTAATTATAAATAATTACCTCATTCAATCATGAATAGATATTTCTAATAATTTTTATTAAGATAACACATACCGTACATTGCATAGGTAAATCTCTAATATATATTTATGATAGAAAGTTGTAATAATCACTTCAAATTAACTATATTTTTATTTTTATAAACAAATTCTATAAAGATTAATAATACTGTAAAAATTAATAATTAGTTATAAAATCATTTTCTAATTTATTATAAAATAAAAATTAATAATTTTGATTATATATATAATTGATATTCCGTACATATTATATATATAGGATACCCGTGGTCGCCATCAAGCAGGGCGGTGCCTTCCGCGAGCGATCACCTCGATTTTTGCGTCCCATCTCCCATCCCATGCCGTTCACTCAAATAATTTTAATTCAAAAATATTTTTTTATTTTTTAATATTTTGTTTTCAGCGGACACTTATAATTACTTTATTGTATACGGGAACAAGAAATCTTAAATATCTCAGGTGAGCGGGCCCACAGCCCAGACCGCACTTAGGAGCCTCCGCTACTGACTCACGTTCGTGCTGTTCGCTTGTTTAGTTCAAATATAGAAGACGCTTAACCCATGCTACGTTGTGTGTTATTTTAATAAAAAATTAATATAAATATTTATTCATACATAATTGAAAAGAATCAATAAGAAAATAATGAGAAATAAAATGTAAGAAATAAAATAAACTATAAGAAAGAAAAATAAATTTGGTAAGAGAGGAGATGTGTGTTTTAAATTAGAGAAAAAAAGGTGGAGAGTGGGTAGTTATTCATGTAGAATTACAATCATATCCTTATTTCATTCCAATCCAATGGTCAAAAAGATATCAATTTTTATGTACAATAAGTAAAATTGGAAAGGAAAAAGTGACACCAAAAGGTGTCTTCTTCCCTTAAAATAGTAATAAATAAATAAATAAATATATATATATATATATATACATGTACACATATATTGAATTGTTATCATTATTATATCTTTTTTTTGTTAACAAGTTATCATTATTATATCGTTTAAAGGATTTTCTCTTGTTATTAGATTTTTACTCCGTTTGTACTCACGTGGAGATGAGTAAATATTTCGTGTGTAGCACCGCTCACCACTTTATCATATAAATTTTTCTCAGATCTTAATATTTGTAAATTTTCATAATTTTCTATCATTATTTTTACATGTGTCAAGACTTAAAATAAACATTTATACAAAGAAATTGTTATGTATTATATATTGAATATTTACTGCTAAATGCAGACGGATCGAGAATCTGAAAATTGCAGAATTTTTCTCTAACGTTTCACCTGATGATAAACAGTGGTACAATAAACAATGTCTTGTATTAGAGTATTGTAGATAAAGATAATTCACCTTGAGAGTTTTACTACTTAGTGAGTCATCCCAGCTCGAACTGGATTAGTCAGGGTCCATTAGACTTCTGAATACAAGTGATTCAGACTGTAGAGAGAGTAGCACACGTATTTGTATGTGTGCGTACGAGACTGTGAGAATTAGTCAAATAACCTATGTATTTGTATGTGTGCGTACGAGACTGTGAGAATTAGTCAGATAAAATGATTGTATGAGCCAAAAGATCCATATGTTTTTCTAAATTGTTAACTTAAAACAAAATAGGTGCAATTATTTCATCGTAAGAGGTATTATGTTCGATTTTCACTAATAAAACTTATCATATCTATTTGTTTCCATACCTTCTGTAATTAAAGAAACCTATTGAGACGAGAGAAAGAAGCCCATACACTAACTTGAGGTTGATCAAATGGTTCCTTCACTAGATTCTCAAATGGGTGATTCTATGATCGAATCTCAGGTTGGGAGAGTCGACAATAATTTTTCCAGAGATCCCAGCGCGACTGCAAATTAGTCTCAATATACGTTTCGGCTAGTCCGGGAATACTGTTTGGTGTAAACCAAAAGAAAAAGAGCCCATACGATATAACTATTGTCTCGTCATACATTCTCCATTCGTCCTATATTTTTTTAGTTCACAAAATTTCTTTATAATTGAAAAAAAATTATGGGGATGCATATTTCTTTATTATTATTATTATTATTATTATTATTATTATTATTATTTTAACAAGTTACATTTGTTCAATGTAGCATGATTCGACGAAATTTAGTTCAGTCATTAGTCCTGCATCAGGTACGACGATCTCGAACAAACATACATCGATCTAACTCGAGCACCAGCCTAAGATGCTCGAGCGCTGAAAAATAAAAGAGGGTTTCATTTTTCGTG
>JAOYND010000027.1:3342144-3356515 GCA_025802135.1 Lagerstroemia fauriei | reverse complement strand
TCTGCCATTCCCTTAGTCCTCTCAAGTCAATTTTTGCACTTTATGTCATTCACCTAGCGAAAAATGACCGCCGAGTAGCTTGGGTGTACCGAATCATCCTCAAGTAGTTTATTGTTGATTCACATGTATCAAGCAAGCTAATAATCCAAATGTAGTATTGTTAGTCTCTATTCCAGATCGAAAGTGATCATTATGGTTTTAGTGCAAAAACTTGCAGTTTTTTGTAAACCGTTGGGCATCACATAATATCTAGTTGCTTTACTCATCCTCAAATGATGATTAACAGCACTTGTACTCTTAGAAATTACATAGAGCACGAGCTACTAGGGTGTGTACAAAAGCATGCTCCCCAATTCTGGCCTTGGGTTGCTTAACGGTGGCCGCATATTTGTGTTGTTGTGCCCATAAGCCCGGCTGCATAATCAAATGGATTTTCTGAGAGAGAGGAGCTGGAAGATAGAGAAAACAGAGAGAGCAAAGATGGCGATGGGATTATGATGAAGCAGCAAAATATTTGGGGTTATATTTGGTTTGAAAGAATGGAATGAATTTTATATAATATGTTATAATAATATTAAGAGTAACCTGTAAATTTTTATATTAATTTTGAAAATAAAAATGAATGAGTCTTATATAAATTGAAGAAAAGTGGAGGAATGAGCATTTACGGGCTTTTCTAAAGTAATGCTCACTCCATTAGTTCAGTAAAAGAACTTTATCTATTGGAATGGAATGAAAAAATTTTCAGTCTGAACTACTGATATCTAAAAGTCCAATGGACCTGACTAATCTAGTTTGAGCCAAGATGGCTCACTAAGGGGTAAAACTCTTCAAAGTAAATTCTCTCAATTTACAAGACTTTATTTAAAGGGAAGAGACGACTTACTACCTCAACCAATTCACTTTGGTAATTGAATGAACATTTTAATTTTCCATAATACAACCACATAAAACATACAGAAGGAATGAATAAACTTCTCATTCCATTCCATTCCATTCTATTTCATCTTATTCATATCTACCATACATAACATTAGTGTTATGTAATTTGTTTATTATGAATTTTTTTGGTTAATTAACTTTCATTACGTATTTAATTATGAATTTGTTATTTTTCTAACATTTTCAGTCGCTAATGATTAGAAAGAACCATTTCCAACATAGTACGTGAAACATGTAGTATAATGCAGATTTCAAATAGGGGTATGGTTTCTAAATTCATATGATAAGGTCCGAATCCAAAATTTAAGAATTTTCTTAGTTTTTCTGTTTGACCTGATAGTTGTTCTGTTTTTCTTGTAGTAAAAGAGAGACTAAGAGAATAAATGCATAGGATATTTGTTAGGCCATCGTAACTGCCCTCTGTCCTTTCTCTATAAATTGGAGTGTAAAGAACTGAGGGAATTGATCTGAACAATGAATAAAATCTCTCTTCTCTCTAGTTTCCACTTCTGTTTCATCTCTGCAAATCATACTCTATTTTGTATCATGGTATCAGAGCTATTACCTATGCTACTAGAGTTCTTCCACATTCAACTGCAGTTGCTACAGACTTCATCGACACAACTCTAAAGGATGGCTCGAGGTTCTTCAAGCTCTCAGAATAATCAAGTCAACAACAATCGATACCAACTCCTGACGAATGATCCATCCACACTTTCAGACAATATTCATAGCCCCTTACTTTCTTCACAGCGAAGATCATCCTGGTCTGGTTCTAGTTTCACACATCCTCAATGGATCGAACTATAATACTTGGAGCAGGACTATACACATGGTCTTAAATGCAAAGAATAAGCTAGTTTTTGTTAGTGGAAGCTTACCAAAGCCAGTAGAAATAGAGACGAATGATGCTATATGGTCTCGATATAATAGTATGGTGATATCATATATTTTAAATGTTTTTGCCAAAGAAATTACAAATAGTCTTCAATACATGGACCCCGTAGAAATTCCGTGGAATGATCTCCACGACATTGTTACGATATTGTTTGGTTAATTAATTTTCAATATGTATTTTATTATGAATTTGTTTTTTTCTTTTACATTGTGAGTCGCTAATGATTAGAAAAAACCATTTCCAACATGATACGTGGAACATGTAGTATAATACAGATTTCAAATAGAGTACGGTTCTTAAATTCACATGATAGGGTCCGAATTCAAAATTTAAGAACTTGTCTTATATATATGGTATGATCCGAGCATTCCAAAAAATTATAGGCTACCTGAGTTCGATCATTCCTAACTTGAACATCCTTTCACTGTTACAAAGACTGAAACTAGTTATAACCGGCAAGAATGCATATTTTTTAAACCTCACAATCTGGACAGGGATTCTACTTAATATTGTAAACCTGATCTTTTTTGGATTGTCCCAAAACGATGTAGAAATATTTAGAAATATCTATATTCTTCTTAATTTATAAAAACGTCTATATTCTTGTTAAGAAGTATTAGAGGAACTAGTGAAGAATGTTTTAGATGACTAAGGAAGACATGTTCTAGAATCTTCTAAGAGGTCTACAAATAGGCGCCTTGGCTATCGTGCGAGTCCATCTAAGTGAGCGAGTGAGAGTGTCATAAGAATTATAATAAGTAGTCCTAATTGTCTTGTGTATACAATGTTTAGTGTCTTTCGCACTTCCTTGAGTCATTCTCCAACCGTATTGGTTATTGCGATCCTGATTTAGTGTGACTTTGGTCTCACTATATATATTTCATATATTCGTGCTTTCTGATATACGTACAACGACTATGTTCATGAATCATTTAAACAATGCTATTTGACTTGCCCCAACCAAAGTCATATATGTAGTTTGATATTGGCAATCCGATATCACCTACAGTTCACAAGTCTATGAAATGGCCACGGAAGACTAAGGGTGAAAGGTTGCACGCAATATATAATTATTTATAGGTGATCTTAAAGATTACTAAGGGAATTTTTGAATGTTAAAAAACACGCAAAGCACACCTGTGGGAGGAAAATGATCAGCATATGCTTGCAAAGTTGGAAGGCTTTTTCGCTTTACCATTTCGCGCCTTGCTTTCGGGCAAGAATGATAGGATTCCCTTGCTTTCGGGCAAGAATGGAATGCAGGAGCTTGCTTCGGGACTTTAGGAGTTGCAGAGCCGAGCATGTATTGTGGGAGGCCAATCGGGGCGGTGGACTTCCTAGCAAAAGACGGCAAGGGAACAACAATCGATAAACATGGGATGCATCCTACTGGAGGAAGCCCCACCTGGGCTCCGGAACATTTTATTTGAAGATAGTGTCGGTGTATATTTTCCTAGGATAACGGGGACTACTGACCCGAGGAACCTTGATTTTGTACCGGGCTGGGACCCCTCCTTATGAATATATATTAACCTCCCTCTTGCCAAAAAAAAAATCATCAATAAGAACGATGATAGAGATAGAGAGAGAAAAATCCTCCCCACATTCCTCTGAAAGACTGGAGCCTTCTGCAGAAGAGAAGGATGAACTATCCAGGAGCACAAAAAGGAAAAAGGAAGATCGAGATACTCCACGCTTAAAGGAACAACAGCTGGGTAACGGAACAGCCTCCTACCGAGACAAATTGGCCGGATGCTTGCCGGGAGCTTCTGAAGAAGCTTTTCGAATTGACGACTGGTATGAGGATGAGACGGACGATGACGTTGCACAGGAGGATGAGGAGCAAGCTCCGAGAGTTCTGCTAACTAGAGCGGAAAACTTCAGATTCGGGCTCCATGGAGAGAGTCACTGATAGTAAAATTGTTTGGTAAAACAATGGAGTACCATTTCTTCAACCAAAAGCTGCGAACTCTCTGGAAACCAGTTGGAGGGATGGAATGTGCTGACGTTGGGCAAGGGTTCTATATAGTAACCTTCCATAATAAGGAGGATAGAACGAGGGTCCTGCGGGATGGACCATGGTTCATTAACTATCGATTCTTAGCGATCCGTAGGTGGGAACCGAAGTTCGATCCCGAGAAGGCAGCTTTCTCTGCGGTGGCTGTGTGGATCCGTATGCCACAATTACCTTCGAAATTCTATAATCCTACTATCCTAAAGAAAGTGGTAGCTCAGATTGGCCCCCTATTGCGGGTAGATGGGTGGACAGCCACGGGAACGAGAGCAAACTTCGCAAGGATATGTGTCCAGATCAATGTGGATAAGCCATTACCAAACTATATATGGATTGGAGATTGGAAACAAAGAATCCAGTATGAAGGGCTTCATACGATATGCTTTTCGTGTGGGATACTGGGTCATAGAAGGGACGTGTGCCCTCTGAACCGAACTGAGGAAGCAACCGAGCAAGAACAATCAGGGACAATGCCGGAGGGAGATGTGGATATGCGGGATAGCATGTCTACGATCAGCGAAGTGCCCGTCGATAAAAAAGATGAGAGAGGACCATGGATGTTAGTCGCCGGAAAACGGTTCCGAAATCTGGCAAAGAATCGATCAGGGCCCTCGAAACTGAGAGGAGGCGGAGCCAGGCGAGGAGGAAGGGAGCGTGACGTCATACAAACTCATAGTCCAACGGTAACAAAACGGCTAGAACTGTCCTCAAAGGACAAGGGGGTAATCAGCTCCCAAAGGCAGGAGGTGGGCTCAATGGCTAAACGAGCAAGCCCAAGTTCAAGAAGCCCAAATAGATATATTGGGTTAGAATCTGCAGAAGAAAAGGTGGCGTATATGCATAAGGCTTCTATTGGGAGTATGGACGTCATGGAGGAGGGCACCCAACGAAATAGCCCAATGGAGATAGAACCAAGGCCTATGGGGCTCATGGACTTTGACTCAGGTAAACTCAAGAAAATTCAAAATAGTGAAATTACTAATTCGTATCCTTTGTCTTCTGGCAGGATAGAAAACGAAACCAGAGAGCTATCACAAGCACAGAGCAAAACCCTAGAAACATTACAGACTGAAGATGCAAGGGGAAACGAATGCAGCCCGGGAGCTTCCGGAAGACATGCAAATCCAAGAGCGGGTAAGCCGAGTAAGGGAAAGACTGGTGGGAGACGAAGCTCGCCGATGGGCGATCGTAACGCAGGGACGAAGGATAGACCTGAGAGAAATCCCTCTGGGGTTCAGTACGTGGAACAACCATCAGCCACGCCCTCTTCTGGCCCCGGAAGGCTTTTGGCCGTGGATGGTGATTCTGCCGATGGAGATTGAAGGGGAAGAAGCAGGTCGCCGAAGAAGGATACGAGCTTTTGTGGTGCTAGTCACGGCTACGCTGACAGACCTCGACATCCCCAACCCTTTCAACATGTGGAGAACCGAATTGGGGGCAGCGCTAGTAAGGAGGGACACAACTCGGAGGATCCACCTATATCCCCAGATCAGCCACCGAGCATCTAGACCTATAACCACAGTACTCGTCCCGGAGGTGAGGAGGCTGGAGGTGGACAGATTGGAGGAGTGCCTACCAGCGTCAGAGACCAGAGTGCTGAAGGTACTAATCAGCAAGGCAGTCCCTCTGGTGGTAATCTGCGTAAAACCCTTGCGATGGCAAGGACAAAGGCTGAGGGAGTATGAGCTCTCTATTTCCCCTATGGGACGTATTATCTTGCCTACCCAAAATCCTATGTCTGATTTAATGGAGTTAAACAATCCGAGCTATGATAACGTGTCTGATCCAGCCAGGTTTAAGCTAACCATTTTGGCTTGGAATGTACGAGGGCTCTCTAATGAAGCCGCACTAAACAACGTTGCTGACCTGGTGAATGCTCACCATCCTGACATACTAGTCCTCACAGAGACCAGACTAGACCCGGAAAGAGCGAGAGAAATCACACTTCGACTTTCCTTCGATAGCCATGAGGCCACGGAGGTAATAGGAAGAAGAGGTGGAATTTTGATGATGTGGAATGAAGCTTTCACCTCAGTGGGGGTGGTGGGCTCAACAGAACAGGAAATCCATGCTCTGGTAAAGGTAAATCATTCTAATTATCCTTTTCTGTTATCTGCAATTTATGCGAGTCCAAGGAGTGTGGAGAGAGAATTGCTTTGGCAAAACTTAGAATATGTGGCCTCTCAACACAGTTATCCTTGGTTAGCTATTGGTGACTTTAATGAAGTTGCCGCATCTGATGAAAAATGGGGAGGGGGACCAATAGACATGCCTAGAGTCCTAAGGTTTAATGAAGCATTAGACAATTGTGGTCTTACTGATTTGGGTTTTACGGGTCCACGTTTTACATGGTCAAACCTTAGGCAATTGAAGGATTTGATCCAGGAGAGGCTAGACCGTGCAGTGGCTAACCCCATTTGGAGAATGAATTTCCCAAATGCTCTAGTCACACACCTAGCGAGAGCTCACTCAGATCATTGCCCTTTATTGATGGAATTCAATCCCAGACAAAGATCTTGGACACCAAGACCTTTTAGGTTCGAATCCATGTGGCTATCCCACCCAAACTTCCCTCTTCTGGTAAAGGGGTCTTGGGTTGAGGGAAGGGGCCAGTTGATAGAATCAATAAATTGCTTCCAAAAAAGGGCTTTGACTTGGAACAAAGAAGTTTTTGGGAATGTTTTTCAAAAAAAGAGAAGAATTTTGTCCCGATTGAGTGGGATACAAAAGAAACTTTCTGAAAGGCCATCTTCTTTTTTAATCGAACTTGAGAAGAAATTGCGAAAGGAACATAGAGGTTCTTGAAAACGAAAGAGAGCTCTGGTTGTTGAAATCAAGATCGAATTGGCTTTTGGAAGGGGAACGTAACACAAGATTTTTCCATCTCTCAACACTGATGAAAAGACGGAGAAATAAAATTGGAGCTTTAAAAAATGAAGTGGGAGAATGGTGTTTTGATCATGGCAAGTTGCAGGATCTAGTGAACAATTTCTTCATGAATTTATACACATCAAGTAAGGAAACTTGCCCACAGTCCCTGACCCTGGATAATGATATGATCCAGCCAATCAGTAGAGAACTGGGTGAGAATCTAATGGTTCAGGTGTCTGAACAAGAAGTCTGGAAAGCAATGAAAGGCCTAAAACCTCGAAAAGCCCCAGGACCGGATGGTTTGCATCCGATCTTTTTTCATAAAAATTGGGAAACTGTGGGGGACTCAGTAGTCTCTTTTGTCAAGAAAGTTTTTGAAGAGAAAGCCTTCCCAGAAGGGGTTAATGACACTCTGATCTCCTTAATCCCTAAATGCCAAAGCCCCGAAACATTGAGTCAGTTTAGGCCAATAAGTCTTTGTAACACCATTTATAAGGTGGTTACAAAGATCCTTGTTGCGAGACTGCGACCCCATCTAGATGGCATCATTTCTCCCTTTCAATCCAGCTTCGTCCCTGGTCGTCGAGGAGCGGATAATGTGGTTATCTTACGCGAGGCCATGACTCGTATGAAGCTGAAAAAGGGAACTAGAGGGATCATGATCCTTAAGTTGGACCTTGAGAAAGCTTATGACAGGTTAGAATGGGATTTTATCAAAAAAGTTTTCCAATCCTTTCAATTTCCAGATGATTTTACGGAACTGATTTTAAAATGTGTCACCTCCACAAGAATGAATGTTTTGTTGAATGGAGGTAAATTGAGTCAATTCCTCCCAACAAGAGGAATCAGACAAGGTGATCCCATATCCCCCTACATTTTTCTGATATGCATGGAATACTTTTCAGCACTTATTGAGAGTGTAGTGAGACAAGGAAATTGGCAAGGTTTAAGAATGGCAAGGGGAGCTTTTGCGATAACTCATCTTCTCTTTGCAGATGACATAATCCTTTTTGGAGAGGTTGAGGAAAAAACCATTTCGTCTGTCAAATCAGTCCTAGAAAACTTTTGTGGCCAATCTGGTCAAAAAATTAATTTTTCAAAGTCTATGGTTGTGTTTTCGGAAAACACTCCTCTCGAAATGAGAAGGAGGGTCACATCCATCTTGAACATTTCAGAAACCAAAGAACTGGGAAAATATTTAGGCTTCCCAATGGAGATGTCTGCAACAAAGATCTCTTCCTTTGATTTTCTAATTGATAAATTTAAAGACAAGCTTGCTGGTTGGCAATCAAAGTTCCTCTCGGCAGCAGGGAGAGTTGTACTAATCAACTCGGTGCTCAACTCCACCCCGACCCACATCATGCAGTGCACTTTACTCCTGCAAAAGGTATGTGACACAATTGATAGAATCAATAGGAATTTTTTGTGGGGCTCCTCTGATAGTAAGAGAAAGATGCATCTGGTTAACTGGGATATAGTTACTAGTAATAGAGAAGACAGGGGGTTAGGTATTTCCAGAACCGAAGGGAGAAATCTAGCTTTACTAGGAAATTTGGCTTGGAGAGCAAGAGAGGATGATAGACCTTGGGCTAGGATTCTAAGATTAAAGAAAGAAAAAGGGAGGAGAGGGGGAAGTTTCAATAGTCTAAATAGAAGAGCACTAGAGGTGGGAGATAATCTCTGTTCCCTGGGTGAGAGATGGATCATAGGCAATGGCAGGAAGATCAAGTTTTGGTTTGAGGATTGGAGCAATCAAGGACCAATTAGAAGATTGATAAGTGGCCCACTTACTAGGGGGGAAGGAACATTAACAGTAGCTGAAGTGCTGAACGAGGAGGGTAGCTGGGATTTCTCGAAAGTATCCTTTGATATCCTTCCACTGCTAAGAAATAAACTGCTCAGCATCCCAAGAAGTTTTGAGATGGAAGGTTGTGATAAGCTGGCCTGGAAATACTCACCAGACGGAAGTTTCACGACTAGGTCAGCATACCAACTGATATACAACCAGCTGATCCGCAATCATGGTGAAACAAGCAAGACAGATTCTTGGGAATGGATTTGGAAAAGCAAAACTCACCCCCGAGTACGCCATTTTTTATGGCTTTGCTACCACCACAAGGTACCAACAGGAGAGCACCTTCAACATCGAGGTTTGGACATTTCTTCCTTGTGTACTTTATGTGGAAACCAGGTAGAAAATCTCAACCATATCTTACGTAAATGTACAGTGGCTGCTGAGTTTTGGGATAAACTAGGCTGTCCAAAGTCAAAAAAAGCTTCTTTTAACTCCACTGTTTCGATTTCTGATTGGATTAGAACTAATTGTTTAGGATATGAAACTCATGCTTTGAGTCTACCTTGGAGTGTAGTTTTTCCGTGGGCACTTTGGATGCTTTGGAAGCAAAGAAATGCAGTATTGTTCGGGGGAGAGCAGATTGAAAAAGATCTGCATAGAAGGGTATTGGAGAGGGCTGCAGAATTCTACGCAATTCAGCCACAGCCCCTACCCCGACATAGGGTTGAATTAAACATCCGATGGTATCGCCCAGCCCAAGGATGGATGAAATCAAATGTCGATGGTTCAATGACAAAAAATCCTTCTAGAGCCGGTGCTGGGGGAGTTATCAGAAACTCTGATGGCCAATGGGTTAAGGGGTTCGGTAGATACTTGGGGGAGGCTAATAGCCTTCTAGCTGAGGCATGGGCCTTAAGGGATGGCATGAGATTGGCAGCCTCCCTTGGTATAACACACCTTGAAATAGAACTGGATGCAAAAGTATTATTTGATTTGGTGTGGGGAGGCTCTTTTCAGAATCTGGCTCTAAATCCGATCATTTTGGATTGCAGGAAAATGTGTCGAGACTTCCAGCAGGTCAAGGCGAACCACGCTTTCCGTGAAGCTAATGGAGTCGCGGACTTTTTGGCTAACTACGCAAGGGAACACCTGACATGTTCTAACTATGTAAACCTATTTGATAGCCCCTTTGGCGATCTTAGAGACTTATTGTTTCATGATGTTGCTGGGATTTCGAAACCTAGGCATGTTAGTGCCAATGTCTGTACTGTACTGAACAGCTTTTGATGTAGTAATAGATATATATATCCACCTTTTCTACCAAAAAAAAAATAAAATAATAGGGATCCCCTTGCCGGATGAAAGGACAAACTTGTCCTTGGGTTGTGGCAGGAATGACATGGATGCCATCATAGTCTTTAAGACTTGATGATTACCAAAAAAAATTGTCAAAAATAAATATTTAAAAATTAATAATAGAAAATAAATGAGTAAAATAAAAAATAAAATTGAATAAATAAAACTAACCAAAGGAAGGGTCAACATCTTGGCCCTTTCTAGGGTCGGGCTAGTGATGGATGAATTGACCTTCCTCCTGTATATTTACATGATCTTCTTGTAAAAATTTTTGATTTATCAGTCAATTGAAAACTATAAATAGACCATATCGATTACCATTCACCAGGGGTTTTACAGAAAAACATCAGAAAATGAGAGAGAAGTGTTGTGAGAAAGAAAAGAGTGATTAAAAAAAATCTTAGCTTAGGAAAATTTTTTTAAGACAAAATAGATCAATCAGAGCTGTCGAGGCCGAGTCTCCGTCCTCGTCTAATATGGTCATCCAAGTGTTCATTAGTAAGAGTATGCTCCAATTTATTATTTTTTACTCTCAATTACTGATTGTCCAAACAACTATCAATGACGATTTTAGAGGATCTGACTAAGTGGTAAAAAATTAATGGAGGGAGTTAAGAGATGAATTTTAAGGGAAGAAGTCAACTAATTTAATAAAATATGGATAAAATAGTAAAATTTATATAAAACCTATAGATTTTTCTGAATTTAAGTTGGCGCGCATCAAGACAAACAACCTATAAGTACAGAATTCCCAGTGAAGCGATCATACAACAACTTTAGGGTGGAAACTGATCAGGAGATGCTCGAGGATACTATTGGAACAATCTGATAAGGCAATCAATTAGGACCCCTAAACAACCGGAACTGACCATGCATGATCCAATCAAGAGCCTGCGAATAATCGAATGAAACTGCTAGATTTCATAATATCCAACTCATCAGGTACATTCATGTGGTTTGCTTTCAAACACATTGCCGAGGCTAAAGTTGTAATTTGATGTATACATATCTCATAATAGTAATGCTATGAGATCTTAGACTTGAGACATTATCATGGTGCTCCTAGAGCTATAGTATTAGTCAATCTGATAATTACCAAGTGCCTCAAGTACACACATTAATCAGACTGCGACATTTTGGACAATTTGTGACCTAAGTAGTAAAATTAAGTCCCCATCTAAACTTACTCTTTTTATTATATATCGTGCTCACTCGTAAAATAAAGTCCCGATCGACATCTTTGGATTCATTTTACATAGGTTTTCCTTGTTCGTGATTTCCCCGACAATTATCCTGTCCATTGGCTGACCGGTAAACATCGACAATTTCTTCTGAAGATGACCTCGGCACGACAAACATGCTGTCCTAGGATCAAATTTACGTGGAATATGTCTCTTGAGACCTTACAAGATTAGGACAGCCATAGCAAAGCAGACACTGACTATGATGATATGTTTCATTCGTTCGTCGGCGGAACAGTCACATTCGACCGTGACCCGAACAACCCAAGATAGTGAAGGTTCTTACGTTGATCGCCTTGGTGTTTGGCATCACGAAACAGGGAGAAAGGAAAAGGCGACATCGGAAACCCAAAGAGGACTATGCTTAGATCCTTTGGTAGGCTTTCGGTGCTTAAATTCAACTGTTCACCGCATTTCTTTTATCCTCTCTTTCACTGATTACTTTGAATGAAAGGAATCCAATAATCCCTTTATTTGCCTCTTTTGCCCCTTTCTTCCAATCACTTCAAGCCCGTTCAATCAAATGATTCAATCATTGCACGGATTATCCTATTCGACTGAAAATAATCAAGAAAATAAGTCAATTTTTTGTCTTACAAATGAAGCATAAATTTAAAGAGAATTTCTATTTGCGAGATCGAATTTAAAAGTCAATTTTAACTCTTAATCATACTGCACCTTTTTGTTCTACCTTTAATTTGTTTGATGGCTTTGGTCATTAATATTACGAGTTTAGCCTTTTTGGTCATCCCGATATATTTCCGTTAAACAGTTAATTTTCATTTTACTAAATTACTTTTTGAAAATTCAAAAATTGAGAATTATAGAAGAGGAAAGCAGATGGGAAGAGGAAAAAGGTGCGGAGGAATAAGCACTAACGGCCATCACTGCTCCATGGGGTTGCTGACAACCACTAAGTTGGGACGGTGATGGCCGATTCTGAGGTTCCGTTGTCCTCTTGACCACCATCTAGTAAGGTTGCTGGCAACCATTGTCCTCGCCAGCAACGCCGATCGATCGAAGGGGCATTGACCATTGAAAAGGAATGGTCAATGCCCTGTTCCTATGAAATTAAGTTATGTCTAAATCTTGATTTGAAACGAGCCCCGACTTCTCAATGCACATTAGGGGAGGGAGTTGGGCTCTTCTAAGGGATATTCAAAGGATCGTGAGGCGTGATTGGGCAGTCGTGGTGCAACATACTTATAGAGAGAGAATGCAATACATTCGCCAATTGGTTGGCAAATTACGCTCTTTCTTTTCCATTAGGGACTCATCGTCTTAGTTCCTATCCATTAGGTCTTGAATTCTTATTGTTAGGTGATGATATTGGGGCCACCATGCCTCGTCACTGTACTTCTTAATTTATTTTCAAATGCATTAAAATTTCGGCCTGTTTTCTACCCGAAAATATCTTGATTTGAAGTATGAAAATTCCAGAAACAGTTCTCCCCCTCCAATTGGAATTGCCTATAACACTACCAACCAATGCTTCTGTTGATAAGGACCCTACAATTTGGAACTTAAATCAAATGCAAACTGGGGATGAAGATAGAGTTGATAACGAGGGTCTCGTTGGCATCCACTATTATCCCAACCAGGATCTTTCGTAATCGTAACATTTTTTTTTATATCGATGGTATCCGGCGCTGTGACAACCGACTAATAGAAGCACTTATAGCCACCTTTCCTCGTTGCATTTTAAATTTGAGAAAATGGTACAGGAAGTCTTATATGTTTGTGCACGTTACAATATCGAGTCCTTTTCGTCACCTACCATTACTTTAAGCTGACGTGTATCAACGTCACATCAGCTTAAAATAAAGGTAGGTGACAGGAATGACTCGAAGTTGGACTTGATTTAACACTTTGAAACATTTAGAACTCACTTGTAAGAAAACATATAGGAATTCTGGTATTTTTATCTCTTTTAAATTTTTATTTTTTATTTTAGAATTGTATTTTTAATACTTAATTAATTACAGAAAATATTTTAAGAGAATATACGATTGATATGAAAACAAGAAAAACAAATAATCTTAAGTAATAAAATTCACGTAAAGTTATGTTTAATATGAAAGGATGGAAATGAACGAGGAATGGAATTTGATACTATTAGTAGCGTCATCGACCTGACAATCCTGGCTTCAATTCACCCCTATGGGACTTCCATGCCCATTTATTCAAACTACGACTTTGAATTCAATTTAACAATATGAAGGAATGTAACTATAAGAAACAATGAAATAAGTATTCCCATCTTTTTTTTTAAGAAAATGTGATTTTATCAATTTAAAAAAGTTTATACTAATTAAATACGTATAATAATTTTTAAGAGTGCAGTCAAATAAAAAAAATGACATGCAGCATTAAATTATCTATTTCATTTCATTCCCTTTAATTCTTTGGTTCCAAATATAACCTAAAATATTTAGGACGGATATGATAAATCAATTTAAAACTCGAGAACAAAAATCGAATCTTTTTTTCACCCGAAAAAAATGGAATCTTTTTTCCAAATATTAATTCCCCTGAGACCTTCTGACATTTTTCTTTTTCTTTTTCTTTTTCTTTTTTCTTTTATGAATAGCCTCCTTCTAACATTAAATCTTGTCCTCTTCTTCCTCATCCCTCAGACTAAGTGAAGAAAGACACAAAGCTGCAATTTCTGACTTCCATCTCTGTTTGCCTCCATTTTCACTACAAATCCAAAAACCATCCCCAGACAGATACTCCCTCTGCCGCAGTCCTCCCATCGAGTTTTTCAAACCCCACTTGGCGGCTCTCTCCCAACTCCCAGAATGTGAGAAAACCATACACTTCACCTCGGACAGAGCCTGTCTCTCCCTCCTGGGTGAACTTCCAAGAACAAGATCCATGGCTGTCGATGTCTGCTCCGAGATTCCCAGTCCAGGAATCAGTCCGAGGATTTCCTTCTCGCACGATCTCAAGGACTGCGACCGGGTCCCCGTCGAAGCCCGCCACCACCTATCGGACGGTTACCTCTTGGAGTCGAGCTCCAACTTCGATTTCTGCATCGGTGCCACCTTCTTCCAGGAGCTCTCATCAGCAGAGGAGCTCTTCTCCAATGGCATGATCCTCCCGGTCGAGATCAAGAAGGCGAAACTCGAGAATCCACCCCAAACGAACTCCTATACTCGGGTTTCCGGCAGTGTAACTTCCGAGAAGAAGCGGCTCAAGGAGTTCTTGCTGTCAAACTCCGACACGGAGGAGATCGAGATCGAGGATCCCCC
>JAOYND010000027.1:3246553-3256692 GCA_025802135.1 Lagerstroemia fauriei | reverse complement strand
CAGCTTGACCCGTCGATGTGCCACGTTTCTACCGTAAATCGTATCGCATGGAGAAACGGTGAGAAGGAAGAGGATTCCGGGACTCTTAAGCTCGCTTCTTGTGGAGCTGACCAGTGCGTACGAGTATTCGAGATCTGTACCGATTGACATGATTAACTATCCGTGCACGTCACGTTACACCAATTTTGCAGTTTGATATCTACCAACAGGTCGCTGCATCATTGAACTCGAGATTTTGTCACCGGAGTTCGAATGGTTTCTCCGAGCTTGGTGCAGCTGTTGAATATGACTGGTAAGTTTGGACGGGCCAAATGGGAATTCCCTTTGGTCAAGAGAGTGATCAAAGGCAAATTCAGAATTTGGCTCTTTTTCCCTGAAATCGACCCTTCAAGTGGCATCTTGTGTTTTCAATTCACAGAAAGCGGCTTGTGTACTTTTGAACTCCCTCGCATGCGGGGCAGCATCGTTCTATGTTTGGCCGGCGGTCTGCTAACCGTTCGATTTTATATTATCTCCAATATTACGAGAAATATTAAGATTACTGGAAAATTTTCAATTATGCTACTCTTTTTTTTTCTGAGTGAGTTCGAAATCTGGGATTGTTATGTTTTGAAAAATATAATGTTAGTAGTAAGTACATGTGAAATGGCTGTAAATTTAGTTGTAATTTAAGAATTCAAGGTGTTTCGGACATGAAGAATTTAATAATATTGTAAAGTTTTTAATGATGTAATCTCGAATTATGGTAAATTTTAATTATCAGATGCGTAATCTGTGATGTAATGATAATTATGTCATTTATCCTAACACGTGTGGGTATAATGACCCTGCGGTAAAAACATTTGCGCAATGTAATATTTCGGTACAACATTCTGGTATAAAATATTTTAAAAATATAACGTTTTAATATATTCCGTGAATATTTTACTGATGCCATCAGTGTTTTCATACGTGGCACGTCTAAGTGTCCAAAATTAATGAGGCGGGCATGTTAGTGGGACAAATTTGATGACCAATTCTAACAATTGACTTTTCGAGAAGTTCAGTGTATGTTGTCATCCTTCTCATAGCAGTTCATCCTTGGACCACTTCTTAAAAGCGCATGCATAACACTGACAGGTGAGGAGCCAGAGAATGTATTAAAGCAGCTTGGGGCGAGCTCGGAAAAATTCGTGAAATATTATATATATTGTACTTAATTTTATCTAATTTTTTTTAAAATTATTTTATTTTACCTCCGAATTCATCACTTTACTCTCACACAGAGTTTCGCTCCCGCCGAACAGATTTTCCGGATCCGTCCGTCCACGACAGGAGTTAGAATTACTTGCAGCTACATGCGATTTGCCCTTTTCTTGAACAATAATTGGGTCAATAAATAAACGATTGTAGATCGACGATCAAGCTGGCCGAAATATCACGGCAAAGAGAGGAAAATCATTAGTGCTTTTCAAACTTAAGGAGACGATACGTTCGTTCGTTGGCTGAAGAGAGTCGGGACGAAACGATCGGTCTCGTCAACACACGTGTCCCGAAAAGGTCACAAAAACTTTGGACAAACAACTACAAAAGTTCATAACCCTAGTAGTACGATAAAGTCTTCAGTAAAGCGGTGATGTTGATGTGGTATATCCGTTCAATTAGAATTTACCATTTATATATATATTTTTAACTAAGATTCACCATTTATTAGGTTTTTTAAACATTTTTTTACCATTTATATATTATTTTCAATTATAGTTCACCATTTATTTAAGCTTTTTTATATTTTTTAAAGATATTTTAGGATTTAATAACCATAACTGCATAATTATTGATTATATGTCAAGTCTCAATTGGACGGATATACCACGTCAGCATCGTCTACGTGGTATGACCGCCTCATCGAAAACTTTCTCACGTTCTGGAAAATTCTATAGTTCAGTTGCTGGACAATTACATGATATGAAAAATGATTGTGAGTCGTTAGACTCCTTTTTTAATTTGAATTATAATTGTGAACAGTTCGATTGAGTTATTGAATGATCAAGTGATTAGACCGTAGAACTTTCCTCACATCAGTCCAATTTTTAGGAAAAATTTGAGATCGAGAAGTTTATGGATTTGACAGTCGCTAGTGCAGTTCTAAATATCGTTTTATTCAGCTAGAAAAAAAACTTCTTTATTTTCATATTCCTTATATACTCTTTTAAACTCACCACCCTCATCTTCCATTATTATTATATATGCAAATGCCGGTCCTCGTTGGTGTCTTTTTATCTTTATCAAATTGCCCATTAACATATGAAATTTGATTTTTAAGAAACATTAGATTAGGGAAAAGATAGGGACATTTTGGTAAAGTCAACAACATGCAAGTATCTATTCTTTTTCCACTCTCACTTTCTCTCTCTTCTCTTTTATTTCATATACATTTTTCTCATACTTTCTTTGTATTTTTTTTATTATATATGCCTAAATTTATTACTCAAAAAATGCACGCTTGAGACATTGAACGTTGTTCAAATTTTATTTAATTATTTTCTTCAATAATTTTATTAAATAACAAAATTATTGCATAGCATTGGTCGATCTCCAGTGTGTGTGTGTGTGTATATATATATAGATTTCAGCATCTGAGCGCCAAATCACTGCCTCGTCATTGACACACTGAAAACCAAACCTCGTATTCTCTCGGGTTTATTTAAAAGGGGGCACGTGCTCTGACAGTTTTGAAGAAGACCTGGGCTAAAATTTATTAAAAAGAAAAATGAGGTAGACCAGACCAGAGCACAGCTAGAATCTAGTTTGCAACTGCAAGATCACATGACTCTCTGCAGAGGACCATTTCCCCTTGTCGTCTGGGTGGCAATGAATAAACTACAGGAATACTAAAGATTGCTTTCATGCTGGGATATGTACTCGATGCTTTCCTGCTAATCACAGGAAAGTTTTGAACTTCAAAGGTTTCGGTTACCTCAGCATCCGATTATTCTCGGAGATGGTCTCCCGCTTATTTCAATGTTCACATCGGCTCCAAACTTCAGCATCAGCATAACAACATACAGAGGCAAACCTTAACAGAGATGATGGTATCAACAAAGTTCTCACCATTTTGAGAAAAAGGAAATATCTATATATGTGCAGGAGCAAACATATGAGCAGAAGAAGCCTTCAGCTCTTACAGTGTGACAATCTCAGACCCACATTCGGTTTCCTCGGACTAGCAGAAGATTTTTAACATACAAGAAAAACGAGGGGAGACGAAGAAGAAACACAGCAGTTCCTTATTATCTATCACAATTACATGCCCACAAAATCAATACCACAGTACTTAATGCTAATGCATGGGGAAAAATTATAAAAGAAGTATACCAAAGCCAAGCCATTCCTTCAAAACTGTTCTCTTCCTCTCTGCACCTGCTCATAGCCCCTGCGAAGTCCTGATCTGCTGCTTCATTGCATCGGTTGGGAGCTGCCCAGAGGCTTCGGGCATGACTGCTGCAGCCATGGTCTGGTACTGAGAGGATAGCGTGGGCACCAGATGTTGAGTGTAGTATACCTGTTGGGAATGGGCTGCATTCGTGAAATCGTATGCAAAAGTAGCAGGCCCACCTGAACCAGGTGCAATAGACTGAGACGGGTGATGCATCTGAGAGTGCCCGCCATACTGTTGCTGAACGAGAGGTGGAGCGGCGGAGGTTGCCATCCTGTACATACCACCATGAGTGACTTCAGGTTTACTGGTCGAGGCATTTCTGGCAGGATTGAGATTGTAGCTTCCAGGCTGAGTGATAATGGTGGGATTGGGTGGTGTTTGGGGGCGAGCAGAGACAGTTGAGTTTGGGTTCAGGTTCGTCTTAGTAGTATCACCTGAGGTGGGATGTGGGGGTTGAGCCGATAAGTTATAGGCCTGGGCCTGACTTACAGGAACATAGTATAATGGGTACTGCTGATCCAGCTGAGGGTGGTGATGGAGGTGAGCTTGTTGAGGCGGATACATGGAATAGTAGGTAGTGACCGGGACGGGCCCAGCAGGATGCTGGTGAATGTAGTGGGTGCCTGCTTGAATGTAGGACGGCTGCTGCTGCTGCTGCTGCTGCTGCTGCTGGGGCGCAGATTGTTGATGTTGCTGAGGTTGTTGTCTGGGATCAACTTGAGGTTGCAGTACGTATCCTGAATCCTGAATGTGTTGCTGTAGTTGTAATCCCGTGTTTGGATCAGAAATATTGATGAATTGTTCCATGGTGCTGCTGGGAACCTTGTTCATTCCTGGGGCAAGCTGTACAACTTGGTCTTGATAGATAACAGGTCTCTGACGGGATATCACATTTGTCAAGCTACTGTCACTGTAAGATCAAGACACATAAGCACTGCCATTAGTCTGATGGAGATGATTCATTTCATTGTACAACCAACTTAATATATAGCTCAAGTATTCTCAACAAAACAAAAGTAGAAGTAAATTTAACAGAGAAGGACAAACTGAACACCAACGGAGAACAATGGACTTGTGATATGTCAAGTTTCATCAAAGCACAGACGACTTTTGAGTTATATTATGTCTGAATATACTATTGAAAACCATTTTCCCTCTTTAAGCTAAGGGAGATCTTCCTGAGAAATTCAATATGCACAAAGTATAAGTTACCAATCAAATGCATTAAAGTTAGCACGAATGTCGGAGAAGAGAAAGATTGACAAAGCAGAACAAAGAGAGTTGCTACAGGCAATGTGTAAGAAGAGACATGGTAAAAGGGTATAGTAGCCCAATCTCTTTATCTGAGCCGGAAAATGTCGGACAAGTGGTTGATATATGCAAGAGCAGTCTTTCCTCCGTGCAGTGTTACAAAAACCTTATTTTCCAAGTGTTACAAATTCCACATTCTTGCAAGACTAAGTTACACAACCAAGCATCAATTCCCTTAAATGTGTCCCAGTCATTGTGCTATCTTGTGTATATGATATCAAACACTTTGATTAAGAGATTGGGTGGATGATAGAAACCCAATTGTTTCAAAAATCGATATGATCTTTCTTCGAAAAAACTACAAGGCAAATGGTAAGATTCTGGACTAACCACAAAGTATCAGTTACCTTAATTCATTTGATTTCAACATAGAACCATGGACTAACCAAATTCTACTTGCAACCCGAACATTAACTTTTTCAGTCCTTCGATCTTTAGCTTCACTACTTTGTCTTCATAACTAAATCAAAAATTTCACTTACGTCAGCAAATAAAACTAAGTTTGCTCCCGAATTCCAAGTATAACTAAAGATCCACGAAGATGCATCGAATTTTCAACTCGCACTACATCGAGAGGGACACAGACCCACATGGATAAATCGATCAAAGGGCTTAACTCGTAAGGTCGTGACCCATCTGATCACAGACTATGCCTTTAGGATCAGCCTGCATGTAATCTGCAGAACTGTAAATCAACGATAAAAACACCAATCTAGTTCTTCAAAGTTAGAATCAGCAATCATGAGACCTGAGGGATTGATTGGGTAAAAGTACCTCGAGACTGAATCTGGGGAGGGCAGATCAAGACCCCCACTTGACTTCTGCTGCGACTGCGGAGGTGCTACGCCCAATTTCTGGAACCCGATCGGTACCCCACGATCTGATCTCTCATCATCTGAAATAACCCTGTTCGAATAATCCCCAGCACTAGTGCTGATTGGAACTCCAGAGGTCGGAACGGCCACAGCAGGCTGCAGCAGAGGCGAGGACAGGACGATGAAGCCATCATCCTGCTTCTGGCCCCCGCCAGCCCCCACAACCATGTTCGCAAATTGATCCTCGATCCCCAGTTTCGGGCCACTGCCCAAGCCCTCCTCAGCTCGAACCCGGATCGATGGCAGGTTTGCAATTGAGGGTGATGAGGAGGCTGATCCGAAGGATGAAGTCGTCTCGAGCATCGGAGAATCAGGGATTGAGTGGACATCCTGGCCCTGCTTCGTCCCCTTCTCGTCTCTCCCCGAATCTGCGCTGTTAGCCTGAATCGCCACCACATCGTCGTCCAGGCCGAGGAGGCAGTTGACTGGGGCGGAGTCGGAGAAACCCCGATTGAGGGCGTTAAGGAACCAGTCATCCGATTTCGTGGATGAGGAATCGAGGAGGGCGCTGATGTTGGACTGGACAGACTCGGGCTTGAGGGGGAAGAGGAAGAGGCGGAGGCGGGAGGGCTTGAGGGCGGGGTTGGAGGCCGTTCGGTCATGCTCGTCGATCATGTTCTCAAGGTCCTCATCGGTGGAGACTGTGATGAGGGAATCGAGGTCCTCGTTGGGGAGCTGGTACTTGAGGGTGAAGGGGCGGCCTTGGAGGAGGGTCTTGGAGAGGTGGGCCGAGAGGGCCGAGAGTGAGGTGACGTTACGGTCCACCACAACGATGCGGATCTCCCCTCCGACGTAGCAGAGGGACTTGTCGTGGGGACGGGGGACGATGTGCCCGCCGTAACTGCACATCAGCCGCAGCTTCGACGGCAGCCCGAGGCGGTCCTCGGCCGCAGCAGTGTTGGGGTCCCATGCCTCCGCGGCGCGAGAACGGGGAGATGAGGCGGCAGAATCCGAGGGTGGCGGCGCCTGAGGGGGCGGTGGCTCCATGGCTCCGCCGTGGAGGAGAGAGTAAAAAGCCAAGCGCGGAGGGAGAGAGAGAGAGAGGAGAGAGGGGGGAGGAAAAGGGTGCTGGGAGAGTTTATATGCTCTACGATCACTTCACACCTGGTTTCTCTTACAGCTGTTTCACTTTTTTTCCCTAAAATTCTATATTAAATTTAAAAAAAAAACTTCACTTTATATTTATAGTACACATTTATTATCAATTTACTTACAATTACAATAATTTATTGATTCACTTTTTTGCAAATTGATTAATGATTTTACCTAGTTCATATTTGAATAAAATTAACCTTTTAATAATTAAGATTCAAATTGATATTTTATTTATTATTTATATCTATACTTACTATTATATATAAATATTTGTAGGTTTGATGTCTTTTTATTTTTACATTCGTCATCAATTTACATATTAAAATTTATGACATGTATATGATTTTTAGATTAAGGATAAAACAATAATTTTAGTCTTTTTTTCTCATCCATATCTACGATCCTAACAGCAAAGATCATTCGTTAACTGCTCAAATTCTCTTATATCGGTCAATATCTACAATATTAGCAGTAAAAATCTATCACATTTTTTGAACGAATAATTTAAAATTGTAAAAATGAAAAAGTAAAATTAACATAGTATACTGATAAAAATTGATAATGTTATACTTACTATTGTAAGTTAACGAATTTTAAATGAATTATTTGATAATTTTATGTTTCTCATTCCATTAATAAGATCCGTATACAAGATTTACAAAAGGTTATAGGGATAATGAGTTTGCCAAAGGGCAAAGTACAATTTTGCGCTTAATGTTAGGGATGGGATCCCATCCCAGTATTTTACATTTGTTTATTTTTATTTTTTTCATGCGTAGCACATGTGTCGCATCTAGTTTAAATAAAGGTTAAAAAAGAAGATGAAGGAAGAGAAAGTAAATTTTTTGTACGGCTTAAGTATCACATTTAAATAATAAATTAATAATTTCGTCATCGATAGATGGGTTTGGAATCACGTGGATTTCTGAGAGATTTTTTGCCTCATTCAACTCACTTAGGGATATAGCATTTTACATCATTTGGGTCCTTAAGTGGGTTTTTACATCAATTGTACTCTTTTAGTATATCAATTGAGTATCTCATCATATTAATTGGGTCCCTCGTATTTTCAATTGGGTCCCTTCTGGTTTCAATTGGGTCCCTCTATTAAAATCAATACTAACAATGTGATTATAGTATCAATTAGGTCTCTCGCTATTTATCCACCTTTAGTAGCTAACCCGTTTTCCACCTCCGACAACACGTATGTTCATCCACAAAAGTCTTAACCTGAAAGGAATTTGTAATTTTATTCAAGGAGCAAAAAAATCAATCAAGGACATCCATCTTTCTTCTCTATGCAAGTAAGTTGCTCTTACTCTTTGTTTGTCATTTTTCTCAAAGTTTACCTCCCTCCCTGCTGTAATATTCAAATCTCTTACAGCATTCTTGAAGATTTCAAAATTTGCAAATTCCATTCCAAGTGTAATCAACACTCTCTGGTTTTCTGTAGGGCTTAATTTTGGAAATCTGGCAGCATCCTCTTCCTCAGAAAGATTAACTGAATGCAAATCATCAATTTCATAACTATCTGACAAGTGACCTTCTCCTGTCTGCTCATCTACCTCAGCTGGCTGAGCTTCAACCCCTGCATCACCTCCATCCATTGCATGACCTGCAGCTTGAAACATCTCCTTCCTTTTAGTGGTTGTTCTATCCTTAAAGTTCTTCTTTTTCTTGTTATGCCTCTCACAATAATAGATTTCTTTTCTGCATGTCTTCTCAATAGGAAAAGTTCTAGTTTTACCACTTGTAGCTGAAGGTTTAGATTCATAACATATCCTCAAATGCAGCATCATCATCTCATCAGACCTGCTCATTTTGTACCAAGAATCCTTTGCGCTATCATTCATAGAAGATGATTCTTGTTGTTCATCAAGAGCAACTTGTTGTTCAACCTCTGCGTTCTTAAGCTCAGCCTTTGCTCTCTCAAGTTCTCTGCATTCCTCTAGGAGAATCTATCTTTTCATGCTTATAGTAAAGATGCAGCTCATACTGGTCTTTCATAGTACTAATTCGATATCGAGCATCATCATCTGTTTGGAGTGGTGTAATGGCCACGTTGAATGTTTTGAAAGTTAGGTAGTAACAAGTGGTCGGTGTAGTCCTGCAAATCCTAGGCAACAACTTACAAATCTTAACTAGAGTCAGAGTATCCATTTCAACATTGTTAAAAGTCTTCACTTCACCACCATCATAACTCTGACAGGGGGACACAACAAATTTACCACCGTTGTGAAGAAACACAGTTACAGTTTTCATAACATCTACCTTGTCATACCAATGGTAATAGAGCAAACTTTTAGCAAGAAAACCTAGAATTCGTGAAAGGTGAAGTCCTAGAAAACAAAATAATCAATAGAAATCATAGAGACCTCGAATGAATAAATGGCAACCATCATCATTATTGGGGTTTCGTTCTCTTTAGTGACAAAAAATCGAAACAACTGCAGCAAATAGAACAGGGATGTACAAATACCTGGATGGCAGACGACATTCTCCATCGGTTTTTTGGAAGCCATAATCGGAGCTTCTCTTCACCTCGGGCTCGCGATCGCAGAGCTTCTCTTCCCTTCACGTGCACAGTGCTCTTCAAATTCTCTGTTTTTCCCACCTAAGAAGAAGAGGGGACGGTTATTAGAAAAGAAAAGGTAAATATGAGGTGAATAGGTATTTAGATAGGGTAGTTTAGGGTGAAAATAAATTAAAAAATTAGAAAAATAACCAATCTCAATTATGTTTAATAGGATATTAGATGAACAATAATACCATGAGGGACCCAATTAATACCATGAGAGTTCTAACTGATACCATGAGAGACCCAATTGATACCATGAGGGACCCAATTGATATTATAAGGGATCCAAATAATGTAAAATGCATCTCTGAGAGAGTTGAATGAGGCAAAAAATCTCACAGGAAATCAAGTGACGCCAAACTCATTTCTCGGGAACGAAATTATTAATTTACTCTATTTTAAAGGAGGTTAGAGCCAATATTTTTTCAAACTTAATTTCTACTAATAATTCAATATAAGAGGATAATATAATCGTTTAAGTGCCCGTATATTAAACTCTCCCAATATGAATTTTCTCTATTTATAAAACTCGAAGTTGGAATTTTATTTAAGAGGAAAAGATATCTTACTTTCTAACCATCCTATATTGGTTTTTTTTTTGTGTGATCACTGATGTCCAGAAGTCCAACAATATTGACTAATCCAGTTCGAGTTGAGTATGCCCACTTGGGGGTAAAACTCTCCTTGAATGAATTTTCTCCATTCGCAAAACTCGAAATCGGGACATTATTTTCTCTATGCAAAACTCGAAACCGAGACCTTACTTAAAGAGAAGAAATATAATGTCACCTCAACCTATTCACATTGATAATTAATAAATTATATCCAAACAAAGAGGTGATATAAAGATGTTGAACAATCA